>CM033746.1:395404-563144 GCA_019671005.1 Hibiscus mutabilis | reverse complement strand
TTAAATAAGAGCTTGTACTGAGATTTTTAACTGGGCTATTCATATTTTGATGGAAACAGAGCTGGAACTGGACATGCAAGAAAATCATTGTTCAGCTGTGGAGTATGTTGGAGTCATCTGTTCATGAGAGCCTCACTGTTGCCATCATTATTCTTCTTGGTCAACTTGGAAGGTATTCTTGGATTAAATTTTGGTTATATATTTTCCTGCTTCCAGGCCCGATTTGTATGCTGGTTGAAACTCAATGTAGGAAAAGGGAATTACTCAAATTTAGCTTTTAGGTAGATAATTGAAATTTTAAAAATTCGAGACAATTGGTACAGGTAAGAAAGGAACAATAGGAAAATAGCGTATAAAAGTACTACTTTTTGTGCTGTGCAGTTCTTTTCCGTTGTGAACAGGAGGGGGGCTGTGATATTTATGAGGGGTCACCTCAACCAATATTAATATAGCTGAGAAAATTCTCATATAACTTACACATTCAATTGATGTCTGTTTTTAAGGATCGGAGTCGATGCCGTTGGATATGAAGATGAAGAGGTTGAAAATTTGAGAGCAAAGCTGCATGCTTTCCTGTTGCGGGAAACTACTTTTAGTGCCGGTCTTCCCATCCAGCTTGCCACCGCTACTGCTTTGCTTGGGCTTGTACCCGTGGACTCTGAGAATGTTGAGCTTCCAGTCATGTCAGGTCAGTTTGTTCCTGCAGATGTTTTAAGAAAATGGTTTCCTTTGTTGACAGAAGAACAGCGAGCAACAACGATTAGGCTCTTCAAGCGTATTGACTGAAATAGATGCATCATGGAAAGTTTGATATGGAGCAAATTGCAATAGTTTCAAAATCAGGACACATTTTTTGGGGGAAAATGTATATTTTCTTTTTGCAGAAATCAATAGTTTCTCCTGCCCAGTAGATTTTTGGGACATGGCATGAGACCCTTTTTGCTTTGGTTTCATGTACATACCGACTTTTTCATTTTTGTTAAATCATTTTGATTTGTTCAAAGAAATTATGAAAATTCAACTTGAGCGCCACCTTATTGTTGCCATATAATCTCCTCATTGCATGTGTTTTATGCATAAGTCTCCATCATTGAATAAATTGTTTTCACTAACCAATAAGCTGAGGCTTTCCAAAATGACTTGCACCAAAATCCAAACCACCCATCTCTATCAAGTATCTGAATTCTCCAAAGACCAGATCTTTACCATCCAAGGAGTCTTGGGATTTTTCCATCGTTGAACCTTTGAAAAACATATGGAAGAACGCCACAAGAGGAAAACGACAACCGTGCAAAATCACACCCGAGAACCCAACAAACAACAAGCATAAAAGTTTTTTTTTTAAGGAAAAACAATGATCGATTATTACTTCACAAATATCTAGCTCCAACTGGAAGTGGTGGAATGCTCTGTTCGTGCCTGAAGAAATTATGTGGGTCAACTTTGGTCTTCACCCTCACCAATCTGTTGAAATTATCCTTAAAGTACCTAACTCCCCAAGCACTGGCTTCAATGAAACCTGTGCTTACATTCTTGTCAATCCCCAAATCAAGGTCCCTGTAATTCACATACGCAGTCCTTGGAAACTTTGAAACATAAGGTGCCAAGTACCTATACCTCCTACGAATCAAATCCATGTTCTTGGTCGCGTTTTTATCATCCTCTTGTAGCCATGCACTCAAGTGCTGGATCATGAATTTGTTGCTTTTCCGATGCGGGAACGGGATTTCAGATTCGGGTATCTTCGCCATCATCCCACCGTATGGGTTCCATATCATTAATGGCATGTTTTCCTCCATTAGTCTTTTCCATAGCCCTTCCAATGCTATTTCTGGTATCGTTGTTTTCACGAAATCTGATTTGGCTTTAAAATAGGCCTTGTTTATGGACTTACCCTGGAGAAGAATCTCCGGCCGGGTGTTGCTTGGGTATCCGGCAATGTAAAGCACAGATTTCCAGCTGGTTTCAATAGTCTTTTCGGGTTAGTCCAATTCAGGGAAGCTATGCTTCATTATCTGTAGGAGCCTATCAGCATAGCCTAGGAAAAGAGAATTGTATGCTGTTGGCACTGTTTTTTCACCATTGTTTGTTGACGTTTGAATGAGGACCCTAATGAAAAGATCCTCGTCAAGGTTATCGGCGACTTGCTGCCACCGATGGAGGATCTTGGTAGCGTTTTGTTGTAGGGACTTGGTGACAGTGAAGACTGTCACGGTAGGCGGGACCGGAACAAGTTTAATCTTCCATCGAAGGATGATACCAAAACTTGCACCTCCACCCCCTCGGATTGCCCAAAAAAGATCTTCCCCCATGGCTGCTCGGTCGAGGACTCGTCCGGTGGCATCGACAATTTGAGCATCAATAACATTATCAGCACCGAGGCCATATTTTCTCATCATGGAACCATAAGCACCACCTGTGATATGCCCACCAATGCCTAGGCTAGTACAGAGACCTGCAGGGAAGCCATGAGTCCTGCTCTTTTCATAGATCCTATAATAAACTTCACCGATAGCCGCACCAGCTTCGATCCAAGCACTGTTATCCTCAATGTCGACTTTCACCGATCGGAGCTTCGCAAGATCGGCCATAATAAAAGGCGATTTGATTTGCGATACGTAAGATGGTCCTTCGTAATCATGCCCTCCGCTACGAACTCTGAGTTGAATTCCAAGCTGCTTCGAACAAATGACTATAGCTTGGACATGGGATTCATACAACGGCATGATGATGAACTCGGGTTTCGGCATTGAAGGCGTCAAGTACCGGAGGTTCTGTGCTGTGGAATTCAAGACAGTGGAGAATGAAGCGTTGTTTGGAGTGAAAAATGCAGTGGAAAGGGGTAAGTCGACCTCAGAATTGGCGTTGAAGCATCGTACGAATTTTTCTTGAATGGTATCTGATGTGAAGGTTTTAGCTGTTGATAGTTGAAGGACTAAAAGCAATGAGAAAATGGTAGAAATGGAGGGAAACGCCATTGTTTTTTGTGGCTTATGTTTGCTAATTTGCTTAAGGATTCTGAGGATTTGATTAGTGTTTTATAGATGGAGGATTAAAGGGTATGGTTTAATGGAGGCAAACGTGTAATCGAGCTAATCTTAGAGTCATAATCACTCCGGCAGGCACCAAGTTTATGTTATAATTCTTGAATTTTATAAGTACTTCGATATTTTTAAACAATATCTTAAATTTATATCTGGTGGATGAATTTTTCTTATAGAGGTGTTTCTTCTCCGATTAAAATCATATTCAACTCGATCTTAAATATAATCAAGCTTCATGTGGTTGTCCGATTATATAATTTCATTAACAATTTTTTTGAAATATGTTGTGCATACATAAGTATGGGCATAGTCCAGTGCAAACCCATTTATAATTGCTCAAACAAAACATTTATTTATTGAATATATTACCTTGATAATTATTTTTATTTTCGTTGTGTCTTATGTTGGGAGCTTCTAGTGTTAGGCATGTTAAAAATAAATTAAAATTAGACAGATCGGTTATACCGGTAGCTGGTGACTACTTTATTTGTTACGATACGATTACTTAATTTGTTACAGTAACTGTAAGAAAAACGATAGTTACTGAAAATGTTATCATAGTAAGAAATTGTGTAATTACCTTCAATTTTAAAGGACTACTCTTTTTGGTACAAAACACATGAGAAATAAAATACCTACACAATATTTAATCACACCTACATAATTCTTGACGTAAGTAGTACTAAATAATGTAACTACTTAATTTATTACATCATATCTCCGAATCTTAAACCAACTAAAGTTATTGTAAGAAATTGTGTAACTACCTTAAATCCTAAAAATTTACTCTTTTCGGTACCAAACGCATGAGCAATAAGATACCTACTTAATATTTAACCCTATCTACCTAATTCATTACGTAAGTAATAGTAAACAATGTAACTACCGAACTTATTATCCCGTATCTCTTAAGCCTAAACCAACCAAATTTATGGTAGGGAATTGTGTAACTCCCTTAAATCCTAAAAAATTACTCTTTTTGGTACAAAACGCATGAGAAATAAAATACCTACACAATATTTAACCACACCTACCTAATTCTTGATGCAAGTAATACTCAATAATATAACTACTTAATTTATTACCTCACATCTCTGAATCTTAAACCAACTAAAGTTATTGTAGGAAATTGCGTAACTACCTTAAATCCTAAAGGTTTACTTTTTTCGGTACCAAACACATGAGTAATACGATACCTACTTAATATTTAACCATACTCACCTAATTCATTACGTAAGTAATAGAAAATAATGCAACCCTCTTTTTAGGCAACCGGTTAACCGGTTGCTCTTTCACCCTTTTTTATTTTTTTATTTTTTGCTTCTTTTTTTTAATCAACGACTGAGATTAAACTTACCTAAATCAAACGATCATACTGATGCTGCCTAATATTAGCCTAATTTTAAGGATCTAATTTTAGAATTTTTATTTTAATCATTAATTTTAAAAAATTATATTTCTTGTCACTGATGTTATTAATTTGTTATATTTTTATAACTAAACTGTTAACAATAATTAATTTGATAATGTGACATATTAATTAAAAAATTTAACTTTTACTTTGATCTTAAAACTTCAAATAAAATATTAATCTGAAAAAATTCTGACTAAAGTTTTATTTCGTTAACCATCGACGATGACCGTTAGATCTAAACTTCAGATCACCCATTTTAATCTCCTAAATACAAATTTAATGTCCCTTCTACCAAAATATATCTAAGTTTATATATCATCTCAAATAACAGTCAAAGAATGGTAGGAGAAAGTTTAATTAAATAGAAAAACTTTGCATTCAACAATTCATCTAACAACTGTTTTAGCTGTTTCCGTGCTTCACGTTATTTATAGTTTCAGACAACAACCATCCATCTAACAATTGCTACTGTTCTGTTAGAAGACGACTTTTTTAATCCTTGTTTGTTCGAATAAAATTCTTTTCATCTAAAAAACAGATCCCCATATGTAATCTTGTCATGTCTTTTCATTTTAAAATCATTTTACATTTATATAAATGATCGATACCTTAATAATAGGTCAATTGTCACGCTCGACGAGCACTACTAATAACAAGCACCGATAAACACTATTAATTCAATTTATAAAGATTAAAAATTTAAAGGAATTACCGTATAATTATAAATTATTTAAAAATTAAAAGTTAAATTAATTAAAATATACTATTTTATAATTAATTTTTTTAAACAGATCAAAATACATATTTACTGCTAAATTGTAAAACCCTAATTTTTGTTCATTTTAAATTCAAACCGCCGCCGTTGTTGTTGCTGTTGCCTATGTTGCCCTACCTCTGTTTCAGTGAATAAATGTTTAATTCCGATGCTATTCAAATGTTAACCAAACTCCTCAAATGCTAACCGACATTCCATCGACGATGGTTATTTACTCAAATGCTGATTAGTTTGGTTAGCAATTAATTAATTAATTAATTAAACATATAAATGAACGGCGGGGAACGGCAGGGAATAAATGTTTAATTCCGATGCTATTCAAATGCTAACCGACATGGTTATCTGATGTTTAGTTCCAGTGACGATTCAAACATCGTCAAATGCTGTTCATCGGTGGGGAATGACGGCCATGCAAGGGTGGCGGTCATGCAGGAGGCAACGGCAGCGACAACAGCAGCGGTGGGAGCGACAGCAGCAGCGACGACTTGAATTTCAAATGAACAAAAATTAGGTTTTTGTAATTTAAGGGTAGATAAATATTTTTTTATCTATGTTTAAAAAAATTAAAATTAAAATAATATATTTTAATTAATTTACCTTTTAATTTTTAAATAATTTATAATTATATGGTAAGTTCTTTAGATTTTTAATCTTTATAAATTAAATTAATAGTGTTCATCAGTGTTCGTCGTTAGTGGTACTTATCGGTGCTCGTCGAGCGTTATTATATGATGTATATCTTGATATTTTGATGATATGCTTATCTCTATGGATGTGTTCATTTTTCTTTGTTTTTAAGTTGTAAGATATTTTGGTAGATTAATCTCATTATTCTAATTCCTGGATGCGTTGTAATTGTGATATCTTCTATAGTTTTAATAAAATCTCAAAGAGTATTATCAACGAAAAAAAAACTATATAGACTTCTTGATAGAGTAGCGCAATCTTGGATTTGGAATCCTTCAATCTAGTTGTTGCAAGAACTAAGAGCTCTAGACTCAATCAAGAAAGTTTGGGCAGATCTAAAAATTCAAGAGAAAAGAGAAGGGATTTTCTTGAAATTTTCAGATTCAAGGCTGGAAATTTAAAGAAAGAAAGATAAGATGAAGGATTATATGATAAGAAATAAGAATATAAAAAGAAGATTAAAAAAGATTGAGAAAGAGATAAGTAAAACAAATTTGAAAATTCCAGCTTTGTTTATGGAATTATGGAAGATGAAGTGAAGGTTGAAGATGAAGATGACTTGCGAATTGTTGATGTTGTTTTGTCCTCGGCACCCTCTTAGACTCAATTATCTAAGCAAGCAACCTCAAGCGGCTCTAACTCACCCTCCTAGACGCGATTATCTAGGCAAACAAGAGTGTGAAGATGATCTCCCTCACAAGAACTCGTCGAACTTATGTTGAAGAAGACTTTGAAGGCACAAGTAATCAGCACTTGCAAAAGCAAACTCACTAAATATTTCATAAATCAAAGAAAATCTCCCTTACAATGATGGAGGTTTCATCATTTTATAGGTGAAGGATAGACAAAGTAATTTAACTTCTACTAAAACAAGGAAAACCTAATCTAATTAAAAATAATAAAAAAATAAAAGCCTTTAAACTTCTTGTGCTTGTGTGGCAAGGAATAGGGTGATAAGGCAAGTGATAAGCTGATAGAGGCTGGGTGGCTGGTTCCTAAAGTATATAAAACCCTAAAAACATCAATTTAAATGATAATAAATATATTGGGCTAAGTTTAATTCGTCCAAAGTCTTATATGTTAGCTTTTGGGCTGAATTTTACAAAATCCCGTAATAATCCCGTATCCAGTTTTCTGCATGCGCAGTCTTCAGTAAATTGGACGTATCTTGAGTTCCTGATGTCCGATTGAAGCGTTTCAAGATGCGTTGGAAAGGTAACTGAATGACGGACAAATTTTTAGAAGACAACTTGACTCAAAAATGCCCGGATCCTATCCGAAAACTCGTCATAGGTTAGCTGACTTTCCAGACTTCACAAACAGATTCAGTTTCTTGTCCAAGATGCATCGTTTTGACCTCCTATGCGTGCATTGTTTTGGCCATTATTATTTGCATTGAACAAATTCAGCTTCTTGTCCAATATGAGTAATTTAACCCCGCTCATACATGTATCATTCCCCCACTCCTCAAAAGGATTCGTCCTCGAATCTAAATCGACAATAAGAGAACAATCATCAACTTCAATTGAAAATGCTTCTTTGTTGTATGTGGAGTGATCTAATTGAGCTCCTCTCAATGGTTCAACAAAATCCTGAAAAAATAAGACAACACTACTCGAACATTTGTAATGATTAGTCAAAACAAAATCACTCGTCACGTTCTTTTTCTTGTCTTTTTCTTTTGGGCTTTGTGTGACTTTTACCTCATATGTATTTTCACTCACCAAATTTGGGCCATTAATTTGACTTTTTTCACTCTCGGCCTCTTTACTCTCAGTCTTTTGTATCTCACATCCGATATCCCTCTTACAAAATTTATCATCAATGTACAATTTCTGTAGAGGAGAAAGTGTTTCTAATGGAATGATAGGACACGAATCAAATGAAGGGTTAGAATTACACTTACTTTCTTCGTGGGGAGGTGATGAGAGTATAGCAAGTGGACCTACTACTTCACATGAGGGATTAGAAACATTGTCATTTTGTCTAATGTGTTCACTATCACTATCCTTTTGTTTGGGAGATGGTTCTTCTCCAATATCAATATTTGCATAAATGCTAGAAGTAGAAGTACGGAGAGAATCATGTGTACCTTTTGGTTTTGGGATGTCTTCATGGTTGGTTGCCTTTGTGTGGTCAATTGATTCAGCCTTTTGTGCTTCCAATCTTTTTCGTTTTATCCTCTCACACTGTTTTTTTTTTGCTTTCGTTATTTCTTCATCTACTTTTTCAGGCTCTATTGTAGCAAACGAGAGCTTCTGGCCTTGGTGCACAAACGAGTATCCATTTGTATTGATTCGATGGACAGCGCCACGATCATTTTTCCAAAGTCTTCCTAATAGCAAGTAGGTGACTTCCATAGGAACCACGTCACACCATATATCATCATAATAGCTTCCAAGAGTAAAAGAGATTAAACAATGTTCGGTTACCTTCATATCCGGTCCGCTATTAAACCCTTGAAGATGATACGGCTTAGGGTGTTTTTGGCATGGTAGATTGAGTGCATCAACAATGAAGCTGCTCACTAAGTTTACACGACTGTCACCATCAATAATTAAAGAACATAGATTACCTTGTATCTTACATCGTGACCGAAAAATATTTATTGGTATACGATAACGAGTGTTGAAAAGAGAATAAAACATCCTAATTGCTTTAAGAATCCAAAGAAAAGGTTAGACACCAATAGAATTATAGTTGCAAGGAGAAAAAAGAGTATGCAACTTTTAGTCCTACTAACACAAGAAAACAAGAAGGTGTTAGAAGATGTGTAAGAAGCAATAAAAGCTAAAACAAACGAAAATTAATGTCTAAGAATGAAAGAAAATTAGAAAAACCCTGGAATTTTGCAGCAACTTGATCTACTTCGTTCGAGGTGTTCCCGATGTCAAAAAATTCTGAAATTTTATGTGGTGACTCCTCCAAAGGTGTGGATATGATCTGCGAATTTTCAGCTCAAAATTCGCTCGTTTGAATTTGGCGAATTTTCCCTAATTTTCAAGTTTTTCACCAAAAAACGCCAAAATTCTTGTCAAGAATCGTCCCAAATCTGATACCAAATAATAGAGTAGCGCAATCTTGGATTTGGAAGCCTTCAATCAAGTTGTTGCAAGAACTAGGAGCTCTAGACTCAATAAAGGAAGTTTGGGCAGATCTGAACATTTAAGAGAAAAGAGAAGGGATTTTCTTGAAATTTTCAGATTCAAGGCTGGAAATTTAAAGAAAGAAAGATAAGATGAATGATTATATGATAATAAATAAGAATATAAAAAGAAGATTAAAAAAGATTGAGAAAAAGATAAGTAAAACAAATCTGAAAATTTCAGCTTTGTTTATGGAATTATGGAAGATGAAGTGAAGGTTGAAGATGAAGATGAAGATGAAGATGACTTGCGAATTGTTGATGTTGTTTTGTCCTCGGCACCCTCTTAGACTCAATTATCTAAGCAAGCAACCTCAAGCGGCTCTAACCCACCCTCCTAGACGCGATTATCTAGGCAAGCAAGAGTGTGAAGATGATCTCCCTCACAAGAACTCGTCGAACTTATGTTGAAGAAGACTTTGAAGGCATAAGTAATCAGCACTTGCAAAAGCAAACTCACTAAATATTTCATAAATCAAAGAAAATCTCCCTTACAATGATGGAGGCTTCATCATTTTATAGGTGAAGAATAGACAAAGTAATTTAACTTCTACTAAAACAAGGAAAACCTAATCTAATTAAAAATAAAAAAAAAATAAAAGCCTTTAAACTCCTTGTGCTTGTGTGGCAAGGAATAGGGTGATAAGGCAAGTGATAAGCTGATAGGGGTTGGGTGGCTGGTTCTTAAAGTATATAAAACCCTAAAAACATCAATTTAAATGATAATAAATATATTGGGCTAAGTTTAATTCGTCCAAAGCCTTATATGTTAGCTTTTGGGCTGAATTTTACAAAATCCCGTAATAATCCCGTATCCAGTTTTCTGCATGCGCAGTTTTCAGTAAATTGGACGTATCTTGAGTTCCCGATGTCTGATTGATGCGTTTCAAGATGCGTTGGAAAGGTAACTGAATGACGGACAATTTTTTAGAAGACAACTTGGCTCAGAAATGCCCGGATTCCATTCGAAAACGTGTCCAGACTTCACAAACAGATTCAGTTTCTTGTCCAAGATGCATCGTTTTTGACCTCCTATGCGTGCATTGTTTTGGCCATTATCGTTTGCATCGAACAAATTCAGCTTCTTGTCCAATATGATTAATTTAACCCCGCTCATGCATGTATCACTTCTAGACATTATATATAAGAGGATATGTTAGGGTTAAACGCACTCAAATATACCTTCTGTTGTATATTGTAATAACAAGGCTTAATTACAAAATAAGAGCCCAAATTATGTTTATTTTTTGTAATGTGCGGCTAAAGTATTTTTTGGTTGAAATAGGTGTCTAAAGTTTTATTTTTGGCTAAAATAGTGCCTAAAGTTTTATTTTTAATTGAAATAGGTGCCAAAGTAGGGGGCTCGATTGACTTTAAAACAAAAAAATGAAACTTTAGGCGCTCATTTTGGTCAAAAATACTTTAGGCACTTATTGTAAAAAATAGATATAGTTTAGACACTTATTTTGTAGTTAAGCCTAATAACAATGATGTCAACCAAACTAAAACTCAGTTGAGAAAAATATAATATTTACTTATATATATAAGTAATTTTTTTATACACATGTATAAAAATATTACACAAGCAGAGACGGAGCTCCCTTGAGGCTCAAGGGCCCCGACCTCTGTTTTAAAATTAGATTATATTAGATGAATTTTGGTCTAATAACAATTTGGTTCATGCAAAAATAAATATTCAACTAAAAAATACAAGAATTTATTAAATATATAATAAAATAGGAGTTAAATTAAAGAAGAATGAACATATATCTTCAATTTTTTTGTCCAAAAACAATTTAGTTTCTTATAAAGTTTAAGTATTAGACAAATTATGCCTTATCCCATATTTTTTGAATTTTAATATTTAAAATTTAATAAGTCCTTATATTTTTGAAATTCAACATTTTGGCCCATGCTCATGTTTGATCTTGGCTCTGTCTCTGTACACAAGTATGTATATTTACTCTTTGCAAACTAAAATCTAAATCTTTAAAATTAATCTCTAAATTTGAAACTCTAATTAAATCTCTAGCTCCTAAAATAGAAAGGGTTGTGCAGTATAAAGACTACACATGTATTTTGAATAATTTTCCTAAGAAAAATACTTATATATGTGTGTCTCATATTATCATATATTTAAGCAAATAAGACAGGGAATTATTTGATGAAATTAACAAATAAAAGTCGCATAGAGAATGTAAAGTTTGAGATCTATAAAAGAAGGAAGAAGTTGAAGTTGACTTTAGGCAATGGCAAGTGTGCATGTGATTCATGTTTGCAGAATAAAGAAAGAGAAGTTGTGGTTTCACATCAAACCAAAGATTTCAACCCTTCAATACATATAGCCCCGTTGACCACAGCTGAAATACCCGACGCCGGCACCGGGAGGAGGCTGACGGATCAGGCGAGGCAACTGACTGCACAGGGGCGGAACTATGGAGAGACTTGTGAGAGCCGTGACTCCTACTCTAAAAAAAATTTAAAAAAATCTTTAGTATATTATTTATAAGTTTAAAATTTTAAAATAACCCACCAATAAATTTAAGGGTAAAGTTCATAAATGGTCACTAAATTTTATTAAATTATTTAATTTGATAATCAAACTTTCAATTGCTTCAATGTTATCATTAAACTTTTAGTTTTGTTCCAACCATTGAGTTGTAAAGGACGTTAAAAAGTGTTAATAAAGTTTGTATAATAATACATTTAGTCTTCCATATTTACACTTTCAAACAATTTAGTCCTAATTTAAAATAAATTAATAAATTTAACCCTCATTATTTTCAATTGATCTTATTTTTAATTAAAAATAATTTAATAATACAATATTTTTCTGAACAAATTGAATTGAGAGGGTCACCCATGACGAGCATCTCTAATATCTTAATTTGAATTAGAATGCATATATATATTTCATTTGAAGCTAAAGAAATCAGAGACAATTCTAGGGGCTGCAGCGTAGGCACATGGAGATTTTGAAAGCCATCAAAGATGCTGTATTGTCCAGACACGACTCATAGGAAGGAAAATTAATAGGAATGATAATGGAATTCAAGCTTATAAAAAAAAACTAAGCCTTGGAATCCTAAAATCTTACTGATAACATCTGCTAAGACTCTAGAGCATAAACAGGGAATTCAAGTTGCTATGGCATTGATGCAAACTTTTGTTATTGTTTTCACAAATTACTTATAATTGTGCATTCCTCAACACATCATGAGCAGTGAGCACTAGATTATCCGGTAGGAAGGCCCTTTTAATTTCCAGTTGACAGCAAAAATGTCAACTGAAGCCGAACGACCTGAAGAATCTGAACTGCAAGGAAAACAGATCAAAAGGTTCAACTTCGTTCTAAAGAAACTTAGAAAATATTCACTCTTGAAGGGAACTTCATGTCTTGGCATGCTACCTGCTTCAACGGAAAAAGTTTTGTGTGAAAATATAGACCATTTTCCCAACAGCCAAATTACTAGCCAATTCCTTTAGAGATCCTTTTATTCAGGTCAGATACAAGAGGATTAAAATTGGAGCTTGCAGGCTGAACATGGGAGAGGTTGAGGGTTTGAGGACTAATGGTTTGCTCGATCGATGCACATACTCGGCCGCAGCATAACCTACTGTGCCAAAAACCCTATAAAGGCTTTCGAAACAGTAAAAGCAACAATTAGAATCCATGAATCCAACTTAAAAGGCATATCAACGTTATAGTTCAACAATGGCCAGCGATACGATGTTTACCTTAAGAGATTATAGTTCAACAATGACCGTATTGAAATCGATCGTCGTGTTCCTTGAAAGTGAATGTACACCGGCGGCTACAAGGACTGATCACTCGTTTACTCTTTAGTCTTTAAAAAGTTTCAGAATTATGCCCACTCGGGAATTATGCATCAGAATCTGACAGAAAATTCGTTTTGTGCTCCGCAGTTCGTTTCCCTTGTGAGGAGCCACCTTAAACAATATTAATATAGCTGAGAAAAATTCATATTACTTGCAAAATTCTCATACAACTTACACATTCAATTGATGTCTGTTTTGGTTTGGTTTCATGTTCTATGCCTCTGTCTGTACTTACTTTTCATTTTTGTTAAATCATTTTGATTTGTTCTAAGAAATTATGAAAATTCAACTTGGATTCCACCTTTTTGTTTCATATGATTTCCTCACTGCAATTCTTCCTTTCGTAGTTCTATATTGATCTTGTTCAACTCGGTGGACCGTGTCGTGAGAACATAATTTGAAATTTTCTCTTTAAACACACTCACAAGAACTGAACATATTTCAAGCTTTCACCAACACAAGCAAAGCAATCATGGATCATATTTTCATAGAAGACAACAAGAACAAAGAACAGAACCCTCACTCACTGTTCTCGTCTTTCTTACTACCGACAACTCTTACATGTTACTCCATAAAACATATATATTTGGGATTCAAAACACAAAAGCAATCTTATGCAAATCAAACATAAAAGTTTTTTTAGGAAAAACAATAATTAATAATTATTCCGTCACAAATATCTAGCTTCAACTGGAAGTGGTGGAATACTCTGTTCATGCCTGAAGAAATTATGTGGGTCAACTTTGGTCTTCACTCTCACCAATCTGTTGAAATTGTCCTTAAAGTATCTCATACCCCAAGAACTGGCTTCAATGAATCTTGTGCTTACATTCTTGTTGATCCCCAAATCAAGGTCCCTGTAATTCACATACGCAGTCCTCGGAAACTTCGAAACATAAGGTGCCAAGTACCTGTACCTCCTACGAATCAAATCCATGTTCTTGGTTGCATTTTTACCATCCCCTTCTAGCCAGGCACTCAAGTGCTGGATCATGAATTTGTTGCCTTTCCGATGCGGGAACGGGATTTCGGAATCGGTTATCCTCGCCATCATCCCGCCGAACGGGTTCCATATCATCAATGGGATGTTTTCCTTCATTAGTCTTTTCCATAGCCCTTCCAATCCTGTTTCTGGTATAGTCGTTTTCACGAAATCCGATTTGGCTTTAAAATAGACCTTGGATGTGGACTTACCCTGGAGAAGAATCTCCGGCGGGGTGTTGCTCGGGTATCCGGCGATGTAAAGCACCGATTTTATCCAGCTGGTTTCGATGCAGTCTTTTCGGGTTAGTCCCAATTCAGGGAAGCTATGTTCCATTATCTGTAGGAGCCTACCAGCATCACCTAGGAATAGAGAATTGTATGATGTTGTCACAGTTTTTTTACCATTGTCTGTTGACGTTTGAATGATGACCCTAATGAAAAGATCCTCGTCGAGTTTATCGGCGACCTGTTGCCACCGAAGGAGGATCTTGGTAGCGTTTTGCTGTAGGGACTTGGTGACTGTGAAGACCGTCACTGTAGATGGAACCGGAACAAGTTTTATCTTCCATCGAAGGATGATGGCAAAGCTTGCCCCTCCACCACCTCGGATTGCCCAAAATAGATCTTCCCCCATGGCTGCTCGGTCGAGGACTCGTCCGGTAGCATCGACAATTTGAGCATCGATTACATTATCAGCACCGAGACCATATTTTCTCATCATGGAACCATACGCACCACCCGTGATATGCCCACCAATGCCTAGGCTAGTACAGAGACCTGCAGGGAAACCATGAATCCTGCTCTTTTCATAAATCCTATAATAAACTTCACCTATAGTCGCACCAGCTTCGATCCAAGCACTGTTATCCTCAATGTCGACTTTCACCGATCGGAGCTTCGCAAGATCGACCATAATAAAAGGCAATTCGATTTCCGATACATAAGATAGTCCTTCGTAATCATGTCCTCCGCTACGAACTCTGAGGTGAATTCCAAGCTGCTTCGAACAAATAACTGCAGCTTGAACATGGGATTCATGCAAGGGCACGACAATGAACTCGGGTTTCGGCATCGAAGGCGTCAAGTACCGGAGGTTCTGTGCCGTGGATTGCAAGACAGTGGAAAACGAAGCATTTTTTGGGGTGAAAAATGCAGTGGAAAGGGGTAAGGCGACCTCAGAATTGGCGTTGAAGCATCGTATGAATTTGTCTTGAATGGCGTCTGATGTGAAGGTTTTAGCTGTTGATAGTTGAAGGATTAAAAGCAATGGAAAAATGGTAGAAATGGGGGGAAACGCCATTGTTGTTTTTGTTTCTTTGCTAATGTGGCTAAGTTGGATTAGTGTTCTATATAGATGAGGGGTCGAAGCGTATGGTTTAATGAAGGCAAAACGTGTAATCGAGCTAATCTTAAAGTCAAGGTCGCTTTCTGGTTAAGGTCGGCAGGCACCAAGTTTATGCTACAATTCTTGAATTTTATACTGATCCTCCTTAACAGTTAACGGATAACAAATTGCATTAGCTGTTACCAAATAGTTGATTACATTAATTGATTTGATTAATTTATTTTATAAAAATGTTTGGTAAAATTAATTAATAATTTATAACTGTCAGATTATTTAAACAAATAAAATTATATATCAGGACATTATTATGTTCGATACTTAATTGAATAGTTTATTAGTTATTAATAATTTATTGTGATAGTCCGTGGATGAATTTTCTTTTAAAAAAATTATTTACTCTTTATTTAGGATCTAATCCAACTTGACTTTAGATATAATTTTAATTCACGTGATCACTTAATGCCAAATTTCATCATTAAGATTTTAAAATAGGTTGTGCACACAAAAGTATGGGTGTGGCCTTGTGCAAATCCACGCGTAAAGGCTCAGTTATATAATATGTGTATTTATTTTTCTATTCTGAATTTATTTGTCTGAATTTTTAGATTATAAACAAAAGGAGAATTCAACGAATGCTTTCGACGAAAAAAATGATAATTCATTTTAAAAATTTTAAGTTTAATAAACTTTATCTTTATCAAAAAAATTTAAAAAAATAAATATGTATTGTCTTATAATCACTCATTTGAAAAAACAAAATGATAGTAAAACTTGACATGCCTTTGCACTAAACGGGAATTGTATTTTGATCCTTGGATTTTTAAAAATAACGAAAATTGTCCATGTACATTAAGAATCCGAGTAAAGTTCTTTCAACACTATTACACTGAGGTTGGGAATCCTTGTTTTGCAGGCGAGTTTTGTTTCTTAATTGTTTTTTCAATTGCTATTATGTGCTTTTGCCCTTTAAATGGGGAGGAATTTTTTAATGAGACATATAGTGATTATATATGACTCTCTTTATTAATAAAAGTCATATTTTGCCGAGTAAAAAAAAGATAATTATTTCATGCACCGGTGATTGAAATTAAAAGTTTTTACAAGTGCCTTAATTTTAGGGTTTAAGAGCTTAGTTTAAGGTGTAGGGTTTAGGGATGTATGTGTGAGGTTTAGAATTTAGAGATAGTGATTAGAATTTAAAGTTATAACTCAGGGTTTATAGGTTAAAACCTAAATCATCACCATATTACTCTAAAAATTAAACTCTAACATCTAAACTCTAAGTTATAACCCTAAACCCTAAATTCTAACTCTTATTCCTAAATTCTAAATCCCTACATTTAAACCTTTAAATTCTACACCCTAAATTAAATCTTTAAACCTTAAAATTTAGAACACTCGTAAAAACTTTTAGTAAACTTTTATTATTAATGTATTGAATATAAATTAAAAATAATATGCACAAAACATAAAATATAATGGAAGGAGGGATGGGACACCACCATTTATAGCTTTTGCCTTTTAAAACCTTTCATTTGTCAAATTCAACACCACACTTTTATAAAATTATTACATATCCCATCCTTAATTAAACTTTGTCCTTTACCATACCAATCTATCTTATTCCGTTAGAGTTGTTTATTTTTTATTAAAAAGTAAATAATCTCAATGATTCACGTGTTATCTTCTTTTAGAGCGAATGATTCATGTATTTTAAATATATCATATATCAAATTTAAACAAAAATTAATATATAAATTGATGGCTATATTATTAGAAGAAAATGATTTGATAAAATATTGATAATTCAAGGATTCAATCAAAATATTATTTGAATTTAGAACTTGGAGTGGAATTAACCCCAACTTTTATTACTATCACTATTTTTGGCTTTAATTAATCATAATCCTAAAGGAAAGGAAAGGATGCTTTTGCTCAAGCTTTAGCTTATAAGATAAATGGGACATTGAAAGGAACAACCTCTAGTTTCCTTTGAAGGAATCCAATTCTATTTCTTCCACAACAAACAATATCAGTTCTTTTCTCCAATAAATAAATAACAGTGAGATAAATATTAAAACTATACATATATTTTCATGATTTTTTTTTTAAAATGATACATAAACTTTGATTTGACGCGATTTTGCGTACGAAACTTTGATTTTAGTTTAATTATATGAACAAGTCCTTGATTTTGATTTAATTGTGCACATTTAAAAAAATACATTAGTCAACAATATTTAGAGCAAGTGGTTCGGTTGACATTATCTCTTCTCTCCTAGGAACAAATTCACCTTACCCTCCCCTAAGTAAAAATTGTTAAAAATAAGTACATTATTTTTTCTCTACATATTAACCATATATAATTATTTGTTTACACAATATGTAAATGTAAAATGAAACAATGTCAATATCAAATTTAATAATTTATGAAAATTAATAAAATTGGAGGTTCATGTACACAATTGTGTAAAATCAATTTTTATGTATAACATTGTGTATTTAATCAAAATTCATATTCTAATATTCATCCCAATAACAATTGCAAAAGTTTTGGAGTTTACATTCACCCAAGCTTTATTTCCAAATTGATTTTCATGTGGTTAGTTAAATTTCGTATCGTATTAGATAGACTTGTTCAAGGGTCAAAATCCAAAAGTTTACTTAAAATTTGACAAAAATATTATTTTTAAAATATAGGTTGAGCTCGAGCTCTAACAATCAAGAATCGAGCACGTTCTCATATATCAATATAATTTAAGTACGTTTGGACGCCACAATTACAAATAATTCTAATTTTCTACATATATCAATATAATTTTTTTAATGTCATGTTTGTAGTACATATTATAATTACACAATTACATAAATTTAAATTTTAAAATAATATTATTTATAAAATTGAAGATCATAATTACATCAACTTTGATTTGTTGAAAGAAATTATGAACATTCCAACTTTTCAATTTGAATGCTGCTTTTGTTGCATATATTTGTAAGCAGTCAATTCTGTACTTTAACCGATTACAAATCCTTATTTCATTTTCTTTTTGGTTCAAAACACAAAAGCAAACAAAGGCAATACATTACAAATTACAAATCAAGCATAATAAAAGTGAAAAACAATGATTAATAATTATCCCTTCATAAACATCTAGCTTCAACCGGAAGTGGTGGAATACTCTGTTCATGTCTGAAGAAGTTATCTGGGTCCACTTTGGTCTTCACCTTCACCAATTTGTTGAAATTGTCCTTGAAGTACCTCACGCCCCATGCACTGGCTTCAATGAAACTTGTGCTTACATTCTTGTTGGTCCCCAAATCAAGGTCCCTGTAATTCACATATGCAGTCCTCGGGAACATTGACACATAAGGTGCCATGTAATTGTACATCCTACGAATCCAGTCCATGTGCTTGCCTGCATTTTTATCGTCCCCTTCTTGCCATAGTGTCAAGTGCTGGATCATGAATTTGTTGCCTTTCCGATGTGGGAACGGGATTTCGGACTCGGATATCCTCGCCATCATCCCACCGTACGGGTTCCATATCATCAACGGACTGTCTTCCTCCATCAGTCTTTTCCATAGCCCTTCCAATGCTGTTTCTGGTATGGTTGTTTTCACGAAGTCTGATTTGGCTTTGAAATAATTCTTGAATGTGGACTTACCTTGGAGAAGTACCTCCGGGGGCGTGTTGGTCGGGTATCCGGCTATGTAAAGAACGGATTTGATCCAGCTTGTTTCGATGCAGTCTTTTCGGGTTAATCCTAATTCGGGGAAGCTTTGTTCCATGATCTGTAGGAGCCTATCAGCATCACCGAGGAATACAGAATTGTATGATGTTGTCACTGTTTTTTCACCATTGTTTGTTGCCGTTTGAATGATGACCCTAATGAATAGATCCTCGTCGAGGTTATCGGCAACCTCTTGCCATCGGTGGAGGATCTTGGTACCATTCTGTTCTAGGGACTTTGTGACTGTGAAGACTGCCACGGTAGATGGCACCGGAACAAGTTTTATCTTCCATTGAAGGATAATGCCAAAGCTTGCACCTCCACCGCCTCGGATAGCCCAAAAAAGATCTTCTCCCATGGCTGCACGGTCGAGGACTCGTCCGTTAGCAACGACGATTCGAGCATCGATGACATTATCTGCACCGAGGCCATATTTTCTCATCATGGTACCATATGCGCCTCCTGTGATGTGCCCGCCAACGCCTAAGCTAGTACAAAGCCCTGCAGGGAACCCATGAATCTTGCTTTTCTCATAAATCCTATAGTAAACTTCACCAATAGTTGCACCGGCTTCAATCCAAGCACTGTTATCCTCGATGTTGACTTTCACCGATCGGAGCTTCGAAAGGTCGACCATAATAAAAGGCGATTCGGTTTCGGATACATAAGATAGTCCTTCGTAATCATGGCCTCCGCTACGAACTCTGAGGTGAATTCCAAGCTGCTTCGAACAAATAACTGCAGCTTGAACATGGGATTCATGCAAGGGCACGACAATGAACTCGGGTTTGGGCATCGAAGGCTTCAAGTACCGGAGATTCTGTGCCGTGGACTGCAAGACAGTGGAGAATGAAGCATTTTTGGGGGTGAAAAATGCAGAGGAGAAGGGTAAGACGACCTCGGAATTGGCGTTGAAGCATTGGATGAATTTGTCTTGAATGGTGTCTGATTTGAAGGTTTTAGCTGTTGATAGTTGAAGGACTAAAAGTAATGAAAAAACGGTAGATATGGAGGGAAACGCCATTGTTTTTTGTTTGCTAATTTGCTTAAGAAATTTGAGGGTTTGATTAGTGTTATATAGAAGAAAGATTGAAGCGTATGGTTTAATGGAGGCAAACGTGTAATTGAGCTAATCTTAACGTCATAATCAGCTTCTGGTAATACTGGGAAAAAATTAATAATTTTCAAATAAAATCTTGAATTATGAAACAAATACCAAACGAATTTCACCTTTTTAAGTAGATTTTTTTAAATTAAACGTTAAATATAATTGATTATTTTTTATAAAAAATCCATATGATTATCGGATATTGAAGAATTGTATAATAAAGAGAAAAAACACAAATTTTGAATCATGTTGTCCAAACCAAAGTATGGGCATGGCCTACTATAAATCCATGCGTAAAGGTTGAAATTAGACACTTTACTTTTTCCCATCAATATAAAGTATTTATTTATTTCAGTACTCTAAATCCACTTGCCATAGGACTTGAATGGGTTAAAAACAAAATCAAGGTTTACAGTCTCAATTGTATTTTGGTTTCTCAAATTTCACTAAATGTGATATTTTTGTAATAGTTGAAAAAAATTGTTAATGGTAACCATTCAAAATTTTTAAAATTAGGATGAGTTGAATGAACATATTATGTCACTCCAAAATGTTATTGTAGTATTTTTAATAAATTAATTTCATATAATTAAAATTTTCTTATAAAATATATATTGTTCAACCGATGCATAATAAACTATTTCTCATTTTTAAGTGACAAAGACTTTTATTGACCTTGACAATTAGCAGATAGTTGATAGCGGATTACAATAGCTGATAGCTGATTGTATTAGTAGATTGTATTAGCTGATTGTATAAAAGTGTTTGGTAAAATTAACTGATAGCTGATAGCTGTTTAATTATTTAAACAAGCAAAATGACATATAAGGGCATGATTATATTCGATGTTTGTTTGAATAATTTATTAGTTATCAATATTTTGTATCTATAACCATTTTAAAAATATTTTGTATCTATTAATATTAATTAAATTATAAAAATATTTTTTAAATATAACAATAATAAGTATTACTTAACAAATGTCACAATATAAATATGTGAAAAATTAAAATAGAAAAAGTTAAATATGGGTTATTTGGAGGTTTTTGATAATTGATAAGGGTAAAAGGGTATTTATAATTATTATGTCAAACCGCTAATTTCAAAAAACTCATATTAACAGCTTTTTCAAAATTAGAGGTTTCATCCCAATCCACTATTCAAATCGCTATTCACTAAACATTCAAATTAACGGATTTGACCAGTCAAACCTCTAATATTAGCTCAAACCTCTAATTTTAGTTCAAACCGCTATTTACTAAATAAAATTATTTATTTTTAAAATTATAGAGATCTAAATACGATTCACGCCAAGGTACAAAGACTTATAATAGGTATGGAGTCACTCATGGGGTGGAAGGACTTTTTCAAAATTTTTAGTATAATTACATTTTAGATTTTTTAGTTTAAATAATACTTTAACTTTCATTTTTTAAAAATAATTTATTAGTCCTTAACTCCTCTTAATGTTTAGTTTCGTCCTTGCTTATACATAAAATGAAAAAAAATAGATAAGCTTAATATTGAGCAGTTAATTAATTCTAAAAGATCCAAAAAAAAGTTGGTCAAAATTGAAGAAGACTTAAAGCAAGTAAACCTTTTATACACATCTATTTCATTTGTCAAATACAACACTAGTTTTTCTGCACATTTTTATAATAAAATAATTATAACACATTCCCTTCCCATGCCACCTCATTCTTAATTACTAATACAATATTGATAACAACACTAATCAACCTTTATTCACATATATTTATGTTTTGTTTATTAATAAACTACCTAATCTCAGTTAAAATCTGATGCTGATGGATGGGTCTGGAACTTGTTTTTTCTTTCATTGTACTGTGGATGCATGGGAAAAATCAATAAATATGATTTTCATTACATTTATAGCTTAGTTATGCATAACGTCAACCTTATCTAATAATATATTTTTTTTACAAATATTAATCTTAATCCGACCTAGAGGGTGGAGATGGGAAGAGAAATTCTAAGAAAAAAAGATATTTTTACCGGGTCTAGAACCCATAAACAAAGGGAATAAGATTAAACAAAGATGAGCAGCTTGGTCAACCACCAAATAATCATAAAATTATTATATGTTAGTATTATGGTCTTTCAATTTATTTTATTTTTATTACATGTAAACCATTAAAAACTATTTAATTATTAATTTTTGATTCAACTGATTAGTACGGAATTTAATCTCTAATTGTCATTTTTAAAATATAAATATTTTTTTATTTGACCACGTATTGACTAAAATTTTAATTGTAATTAAGTTAGATCTTATTATAATTATAGTAATAAAAATTATTCGGTGATTAAGTTTATTTAGGTAAAAATTATTTCCAGCAACCAAACTTGCTTTCTCCATAAATATAGGGCATGTTCTAACTTTTAGAAGCATGAGAGAATACTTAATTTTTTAGAGATATAGTTCATTTTGTGATCTTTATAACTATAGGGTATATGGAAATAGTATTTTAGGAATGCTGAAAGAGTGTTTTGAGATATGTAAAAATATTTTAGATGTATATCGAATTTTGAGAAACAAATAAATTCACTTCAAATGGATTATATTTTTTTCATTCGTAGAAATATGGACAATACCGAGCTACATCTAGAAAGAAGATAAAATCAGTTGATGTCCACATCTATAGAGAAAACACGTTATTACTTGAAGAAATTGTTTCCGCCATCCAATTTGCCAAAACTTGCAACATTCCACTTATACGGCACGCCAAACAATTTTATATTATTTATATTTTTTAAATTATTAGTATTTAATTTATTAATCGACTAATTCGGATTAAATTTGTAAGGATTTAATATAGAAATGATTCTTTCAATCTAATTTTTTTTTCATTCATAATATTATGATTCGAACTTTTGACTTTGTTTAAAAAATTTAATATCTTATCTTGTGAAACCAATTGATTTATGGTTTAGTCAATCTAATTTAATCATATTCATAAAGAAGAAAAAGGATGTTTAAGCTTAAGCTTTCGACTTATAATATGAATGGGCCATTGAATTTTTATTGATATTATTATTAAAGTGATGAGGGTCGACTTTGGTTAAAAAAAAAAGAAAAAGAAAGAAAGAAAGTTGGGGACACGGGGTTTGAACCCGTGATCTAGCATGTGTGATGCGTTGGCTTAGCAATTTAGGCTAAATTTGCTTCTAAAATGAAATTACACATGTTTAATATTATTTTATTATTATTATTTTTCTAGAAACCTAAAATAAAACTTAAAAATCTGATACATAGCTTTTTGGTCTCGATTTTATTATCGAGAGTTTGAGAGAAATTTCCAAAGAAACTCTTCGTCTCCCTTCCCTAACCTTTTTGTCTGCCACTCTAATCTAAGCCACCGCTCAGCGGTAGCTGTTATCGTCGGCCTCAACTGGAGTGTCGTCACACTTTGTTCTCGTTGCTGTTAGCCACACGCGAAACGGCCTCGCCGTTCGTCGAGGAGAGTGGGTGTAACCCCCTTGACCCGGTCTAACCGCTATACCAAGCCGGGCGAGCTACACTGGATTTACTGAAAAAAAAACCCGTGAAGGCTTCCCTCGATAAACGCTAATTTTTTTCCTTTGTCTAGATGCAATTAAAGAACCTATGGTAAACTTACTGGCAGCGAATAAAAACTCATTGCAACGATCATTGGTTTGACATTCAATTAAATACACACGCAATATAGGGAATAATTTGCAAAATAGAGAAACCACAAGGACTTAGTCAAGATTAGAGTTACCTATCCTTAAGTAGTCATTTTACATGAACGTTGGTCAAGTTGCAACTTAAAACAACATTATAAACTTTTACAATTGCATGCTTAACATTTATGGACCAAAACGTAAGAATAGAAACTTTAAGATTTCACAATAACTAACATAACAGTTAGTCGTATCGGTACACAAAGGGGTGCATCGGTACGCTTTGGCCAATTCAAAATCCCAAATTTTCAGTGGCTCAAAACCGTATCGATACGCTTACGTGTATCGGTTCACCTTGCCAAAATATACTACCCCGTACCGGAACACTTCCTCACGTACCGAAACACTATGCCCAAATTGCATGAACTCGTACCGGAACGGTAGCCCACGTACCGAAACGTGGCCACTAAAATGTCTTACCTGTACTGGTATGGAAGCATGCGTATCGAAACGCCTGGACCTGTAAGGTCCAATTTTGCTAGTTTTACATGTTTTCCACAAGACAATTACATTCCAACATACATACAAACATACTAGGGATTAATCTACCTCAATAGAGTACCAAAACATGCTTCAATCATGACATTGTTCATGGAATGTAATCTATAGGCACGCCTCCTATGAAACAACACATTCAACACTCCAAACATAAACCAAAACAATACCAAGACATTATAGGCCATTTACAAGTTCAAACCAACGATATAAACTTGCTCCAAAATAGAGAGTTTAGCAAACATACTTCCAAACAACAATGAGCCCCCATTGTCATTATTACTACTTAACTAGTTTACGAAAAACTATTCGTATGCCTAAGTTAATCAAAGTAGCGGGAAGTACCAAATTGATTGAAATGACTAAAAGGATTGGAAATGCTGGTAAGGCAGAATTGATCGGAATGATCATAATGACCAAAAGACAGAAGTATCCTCAGTCACTAGAATTTCCAAATTATCTAGAATGATGGATAAACCTTAGAGTTCTAAAATAAATGAATTGTCTGGAAGTATCGAAAGTACCTGAATGACTGAAATACCAACAAGCACTTAAATAATTAAATACCCTAATGACTTGAGATTCGTGGAAGCTTGGAAAATCATACAATTTCTGATAGATCGCAAATGATTGTAATGCCCATGTGGGTTTGAAGCCTGAATCCTTCTTAACACAGTAATAATAATGAAAGAATATTGTATAAATACATATTCAACCTTTCAAGGCTTGTTCCGAGATAATACGTGACAATGATATGTTCAAATGTACAACGCAATCAGAACTAAACATTGAACACAGATAAGGTGTACCAATTTGAATGCTTGGAAAGTAATGCATTGATGAGATGAGTATAGTGGAATGATCTTGGAAGCCTGGCAAACCGTTAGCAATCTTCAGCGCTACAATGTTGGGAAACTCTGGTACACCCCATGGCGCAGCGGAAAAATTATCTGGCATAATCCACCAGTGATCCATGTACAAGGGACGAATTTGGGGTGATGAAGGATGAAACATTATCTTAATAAATCTGGAATCTGGAAATCCGTAGGGAATTCAGAATAAGCAAATCGAATCTGAGTCATCACAATAGCGTTCCGACCTCTACGCAATCCACCCGAATGAAACGAACAATATTTTCTTTTCTCTAAATATTATAGAGGTTTTTCAAAAAACCAG
Source organism: Hibiscus mutabilis (assembly GCA_019671005.1). Lineage (NCBI taxonomy): Eukaryota > Viridiplantae > Streptophyta > Magnoliopsida > Malvales > Malvaceae > Hibiscus > Hibiscus mutabilis. The sequence goes on along the minus strand of CM033746.1, from coordinate 537,671 downwards.
AATAAATGGCTGCTAGACCTTATGCTTTTATATAGCTTTTAAAAACCTAATTCTAATTAAATTCAGATTCTTAAATATAAAATATATTTAACCGAATATAATTAAATATGTAGAATCTGATTCTACTTTAATTAGGTTTATTTTAGAGATATATATATACTTTAAACGGTTGGTGATGCCAATATTATCCGATTCAAGGACAATCCTAGAAAAGCCCTTTCTAGTAGCAAGAGAGACACCGAGCCTGACTGCTTGGGCTTCGACAATGGCAACCGAAGCCGCAGAGATAAGAGAAGAGTCTCCTCCTATGATATCACCAGAGGAGGAATGCGCAACAACAACAATCCATTAATAGCTATCATTCTTCGAAAAGAAAGCATCACAATTAACCTTAATGAAACCAAAATCTGGCAGGTCCCATTGCACAAACTCTCCATGTACCATCAATGCTTCACTTTGAGGCGTATGATTAGCCTCCATGAATTTCAGGAAGGATCTTTTGGCATAATGCCAAACTTCTATAGGGAATCGGCATTGTCTGAGAACACATAACTGTTTTGCAATTTTCATAAAGACCAACATAAAAAAGTAATCAACTCACAACCTTTAGAAAGAAAACCCTTATCTGGAAGGTTAATGAGTTGTCCCACCATTTACAGAATCCAAGAAAGCAAGACAAAGACGGAGAATAGCTGAGCCCAGAAGCTCTCTAAATAGCTTAAGCAAAAGGGCAAAAGAAAGTAATGTGTTCAACACTTTCAAGATCAATACTACATCTTGGACATTTGGCACAAAAGGGTAAAACACTATGGAAGCGAGCAAGAAGGTTACTTTTAGTTGGGAGGATATTAAGGAAAAGCTTGTAACACCCTAAACCATGCGTCACACTTGGGCCTCAAGCCCAACCTCATTTGGAAAATTTCAACTAGATTTAGCCCATAAATAAGAATTTCTATAAAATCCAACAACGATTTGAAATAAGTTAGTACAAAATAGTTAAACCGTTTACATGGGAGCTCCAATTTAAAATATGGTAATCAAAAGCATTCAACGTGATTAATAAATCCAAATAGAGTTACAGACATAAATCAAAGGTCCTATGAATACATTACCCGACAAGCCTAAGTATTGTACTCTTGATCACATCGATGAACTAAAGTCCTACTCCGATAGAACTTCTTGGATGCAACGCAACCATCTAAAAACCTGTATAAGGAAACAACGATTCCAGATGTTGAGCTCATAAAGCTCAGTGGATACACCTCTACTCTACTATGCTTCACACAAATCATAAACATAGGCATGTAGCAAGCACGATGATATGACAATTTAAATGGTACTTGGCATTACTCCAGTCACCTAAACACATGCAAATCATATCTCAATATCAAGGACACACAAGGCCCAACCATAGCATACCATAACAACATAGAAGTGAGGCCAGGTCACATAGCATCGGTACATACACTCTGGTGAGGCCGGGTCACGCAGCATCGGAACATACACCCCTACTCGGAATCTCCTTTCGAGTACATATGAATGAGGCCCGGGTCACATAGCATTGGTAACCTCCCTTAACAAATCACTTACCATAGTGTTGAAATAAGTCTTGGGTGTCCGGATCCCATCAAGAGAAGTACTCAACCACACAAATGCCCTTACTTGGCATACTTTTACCAACCGATCCACTAATGATCCTTATTATTATATTCAAAACTAAGGCACCCATTAAATAATCAAGTTATTACTCGTTATGTTCGTTCAAGGAGTTAGATTCTTAATTTCTCAGTTTTACTATTCATTTTATCCCATTAGAGACACATTGGGCCTTAATCCTCAAATTATAGGTCTCCCAAACTAAAAGTGAAGTTTTCGAGCAAAATGCCCATCGAGTACCGATACTCATTTTAGGGTATTGATACACTACAGTGGGTATCGATACCCATTTACACGTATCGATACCTAACTTACCGTTTGGAGGGCTTAACTGAAAGTTTGTACCGATACTCGGGGCTGCGCACCGATACCTTTGATGTACCGATACACCCCTGAGCATATCGATACCAAAATTGACTATTAGAATTTGGTTGGGGAAAAAAGGTATCGATACCCCCAGGCGTACCGATACGCCCTTCAACAAAGACTTAGTTCTTGCGATTAAAACAAAGGGGTACCGATACGCGTTCAACCCGTATCAGTACTCGAACCTAGAAATCAGTTTTTGAACTTCGTAATTCACTCCCAACATCCCCAAACCTCTATGGTAGAGCCTCAATTTAATTCTATAGATTATGGGAGGTAGTTAAGGTGGTTCCCTACAGTTTATACACCGTTTAAACATAAATTTTGGATTTTTCCATTAACATCTATACTTAACCATTTCAAACACCAAAACATTAAACGAGCATACGAGACCATATACTCATGATTTGTAAGAAACTAAGGGAATTGGAAGTATACTAACCTTCCTCTAAGCACTGGAAAAGAGCCTCATTGCTAGCCCCAAACCTTCCTCTTGCCTTGAGCTTTTGAGTGCTCTCCAACCTCCTTAGCTACAAACCAAAATTGTAAAACGAGTTACAACACTAATAAGGGATAACAAAAATGAATAAGGGAGATTCTAACAACAAAAATGAGATTACATCTCCCAATCTCGTTCATCCTCACTAAACCCCTTTTAAAACCCATAATTTTCAACCACCACCGAACTTAACCATTTTAACCTCTAGGGATAGATCCTTGGAAGCTAATTTTAACCTCTTCAAGACACAATTCAAGATTTCAACTCTCCATAGCCAAGATCACTCATTTGGCTTGAATACTTACACCAAAAAATGGGGAAGGAAGATAGGAGAAAAGAGGGAACAAGGTGAGGTCACTCTTCTTTTCTTTTTGCAGCCCATAAATGAGCTTTTGCTTATCCAACCACATTCAAAAGGGGCATTTTACTCAAATGCCCTTCCTTCATCTCCCTTCAACCCAAGTTCTCAAGTCCATAACAAGGATAAAGCCCACAAAGGCATCCTCTAGGCACCCGAAGTCCCAACTCATGGCCCACAACTCCAAGCTTAGTACTTTGGTTTAAACCAATACATGGATTTCAAAACCTGGGTCGTTACAAAGCTTTCAAACAAAGTTTTTGATCTTCGGAGGGACATTAAGTCTCCAACATGCATGTACACCAAAGATGATGATTTTGAGAATGATCGTTGCTGCTTCTAGGCCCAACATCGTCAACCATCGTCTTTGAGAGAAAATAATATCCAAATTTGACTGAGTACTCACCATTTTTGTTCCCTACCCAAATTAGAACATCCTTGATTAAATGACCCCTAATCGAAGTTTGGAGAATAACCTTTTTTTCAATAGGAGAGAAAATGTTGTTGAGCTTTATTGGTTTCATTCTCTTGGTTCATCAAGGACAAGTCTGAAAATGATAAGGTCTCTCCACCACAATGGCTTTACCATAGAAACCGAGAAGGACGACAGTTGGGTCATCCCTAATTGTCTATAATTAGAAATAAATAAAGTGCAGTTTAAAGTTTAAAATTTAATTATGCATTAGTGAGCTCACCTCCCCCTAAAAAGAAAATGTTAGGTCAGCTTTACCATTAATTTTTAACTGTAGGTATCAAAATAGAAACAAAAAGTAATGTTATAATTTTATTAAAAAGAAGTGTTAGGTGATCAAAATGAAAATACGGGAATAGGTGGTACCAAATAGGTAATTTACCCAAAATATAATTAAAAACCCTAAAACAAAAGCCAAAGCTAGTCCGTCGTACTTGGCTGTGTGTTGCTGCTGCCGTTTATATAAGTTGTAGATTAGGGAAAGCAAATCACGAAGCTGAATCATGAGTCGTGAAAGTAGCGATTCTTCCTGGATTCACTTCGGTACGCGGGAGAGAGATGGAGTGGTGGCGGCGTTGCCTTTCCTCACTTTAGGATTGATTGCCACACTCTGGATCTGGAAACCCGTGAATCCACTGGGACTTTGAGTTCAATGTCACCCGAGGCTCCTCACGGTGGAACCGTCGTTGCCTGGCGCAACCTCGTTTACGTCCTCGGGAGATTTCGGAGCTGCCCCTGGGAAACTAGTCCTCCCCCACAATACATTCTACTTTGATTCCGAGCACCCTCAACGAGGGTGGAGAACAGCTCCTCCGCGGACTTCCCCCGCGGCTGTTGCTACACAAGGAAAGATTTACGTCTCCGGGGGAAATCACAAGCATGAGGATCATTTTTTCGAGGTTTTCGATACAAGTCGCCCCCTTCTTCTATTCGCTACGATTCAACCACCGTCGATGATATTGCTTATTTTGAGTCCAAATCTACCATTATTGTACCATTTCAAGGTCACAATACTTGTCGGAATTCCTTCTTCTAAATGAATGTTAGTCTCCTGAAAAAATAAATTTCCTTTCATATATATAATTGACTTCTTTTTTAAATCAAAATCAAAGATGAAATTATATCAACATTAAAGGATATTCATTATTTTTCCCCAAAACAAAAAAAAAAAATAATTTTATTAAAGATAAACTTCTAATGACTTGCCTCATGCTACTCAGATATATCGCACCTTAATCAAGAAAAAATAAAATCAACAGCAAAACATTTCATAAAACACGACCGCACCTAAAATCGATTGAGGCAAACATCTATTACAAACTTATGAAGAATACCTTCCTAGTCGAATCAAATAACCATTAACTAATGGATTGGTGGGGGCTCCGGTCTGCGGGAATGTTTAAGGCTTGGTGGTAGCTCGCTCTTGCCTCTTGGTTTCCTGCTATGCGTTTCTGCTCTATTTTCTTTGATTTACCGTCTGTTGCTACATGGGATCATTTTTTTTGGATGAAAATAGAAAATAGCTACAAGCTCAGACTAGCTTAAAAGAAAGGATTATATTATAAATAAATATTTAAAGTATATCAATTTTTTATCTAAATACTTAGAAGTAATTTTATGGTCAAAATAGATATATAAAGTTTAATTTTTTGTCATAACAGGTACTTAAAGTATTTTTTTAATCAATGTGACATGTCAATTTTTATGAACCTATTTTAACTAAAAAATATACTTTAAGTACTTATTTTGACCAAAAAAATACTTTAAGTATCTATTTTGACAAAAAATATACTTAAGTACTCATTTTAACCAAAAAATTACTTTAGATACTTAATGAAAAAGATAATATACTTTAGGCACTTACTTATGATATAAGCCTAAAAGAAATAAACTATTTGCATCTTCCTGCATGAGAAGCAGTATTTCTGAAGGCGAGGAATGAAATACACAAACCCCAAGTTCCTTCGGTCTGGCAAGCTTTGTCAGTTTATCTAGGGTGTTTAAAATCGGCTCAATAGAGGTACCCTAAGGCCTAGTAAGTCTAATATTACTGCTACCTTATTATTATATTTCATCATCCTTCCACCTTTTAAACTTGCATTATGAGTTTGTTGGGCCACTGTGTACCCATTGAGTCGGTTTTAAACACTCCGAAACTTATTCGTTATCTTGTTGTCATTACTCAAAACATGTTGAAATCGGACTGACTAACTAACCACGTTTTCACAAGCTACCAATCTGCATGAGTAAAGAAGAAGAAGAACCTTGGCAGTTATCGCTATCTTGCAGTAAACGAAATACATCTAGGCTATCCACTTCAACCGCAATATGTTGTAATCCGAAATTCTATGACACGACAACCCAATATATACTCCCCAAAGTTCATCATCCAACACGGAGCACACCACGATGAATTTCAGAAAACCAAATTTTCAATTACCTGTATGATCACGCATCATTCCTCCACACGTTGCAAATCTATCACCTACTCTTTGTGCACCATCCGCATTGAGTTTGTACCACCCTAGTCGCTAAACAAACACCCACTACTCCTTTAGATGACACATGCTTAATCAACAAAACCCAACAAACAAATCAAAGTTGACAAACCTTGGTAACATCGTAAATTGGCTAAAAAAAAGCCATGCACAACAATTTCTGAATCCCAAAACCTCTAAAGGAGAAAGTAAGCAAACACCAACACCATACACGAGCATGTCCATCGCACAGACCCACTCTTGCACAATGTTAGACGCCATCCAGCCTTGCCAATTCCATGACTACGTACGCCATTTTCATCACCTACAATACTAAACCTTAATCTCTTCGTTAAATCTCAGGCCCTTCTAGCATCTCGTAAAATTACTTTCCAATGATAAAATTTTTAAAAGTTTGAGGGGCCATAATGAGATTTGAAAATTTTTAAAGGGATTATAGAACTAATTTAACCTTTTAAGAAAAAAATTATTCTATTACCATTTGCGAAAAAATTTGGCAAGGGTTCACGTCCCCAAAATCTTCCCCTATGTTCAGCCCATGCTATGCCAGTCACGTCCCTCTGACTCACCACAATAAGGGCGTATGCTCAAGGCCCGCTGTTTGTGTAACACCTTAATCTCGAACACAAAGTACTCGAAAACCAAGATATTACATCGGGTCATCAGAGCAACCCAACAAAATTTTTAAAGATTTTTAAAATATAAAAATATATTTTAATACAAGAAAATACCATTAAATATTTATACTATATTTTTAATAAAAAACAATTATACAAAATATGTGAAGCTCCAATATCATCATATATCAAAATAGTTAAAATACCCAAAACGATAACTGAGTTATAGACCTACAAAATACAAGTAAGGCATCCACTTTAGATAAGGTATTGTACTCTGTAAACGAGATGCTGGAAGTCCCTCGTTGATAAAGCTCATCGGACACGAACAAAAATCTATTGATATGAAAATAAATATAATTCGAAGCCTGAGCTTTACGGCTTAGTAGTACACACCTAATCTACCATACTTCTAGAAATTCATAAATATAAGTATGCAAATCAAACATATACATAGAAGCATGACATGAGCATCAAATATTCAAATAAAAAATAATCACAATCTACACAAATAAATCACTTGCATATCAAATTTGTCAAACTCATTAGACTTGTCAAACTTATCAAATTGCACATGTGCTCAAATATTGGGTATCCGGATAGTCCTGCGCCACTTAGTGCCACTAGTCAAATAATCTCGGGTGTCCAGAGTATTTTTCCCGAGCGCCACGCATGGCCGCTAATTAGTAATATTGGGTGTCAAAAGTGTTTTTCCGAGCGCCACTCATGACCACTAGTTAGACTAGAGCCCGAAGGTTGCGCACAAACATAACATCAGATATATAATCACAAATATCCAATGAAACATATAATCACATATATCCAATAATGACATTCAAATCACATACTCGTTTCAACCTACTTAATAGAGAATGTATTATGCTTGATTGAATATCTTAGTAATTTATAATCATGGAAATATGGCATCTTGTGCTACCTTTAAAGAAAAATACGTAACTAATAATTTACAGATCCAAATAATGTTCCGTTTGTTCTAGAAAAAATTAGACTCGATAATCTTTTCAACTATATAAATTTTACCACCTAATTTAACTCGTACGATTTATGGTGAATTTTTAAAATCGCGCTCGCTGCTGTTTTTGGAGACAGACTACTGTCATGCATTCTGATATTTGCTCATTCAAAAATACTTTAAGCACCTATTTCAGTCAAAAATAAAATTTTTAGACACCTATTTCAACAAAAAAATATTTTAGGTCTCTATTGCAAAAAAAGACATATTTGAAAAGATTATCATACATTAATCAAGAAAAAATAAAATCGACAACATCAATTGCCTAACAACATTTCATAAAACACGACCGCATCTAAATCGATAAAGGCGAACACCTATTACAAACTTATGAAAATACCTTCCTAGTCGAATCAAATAACCATTAACTAATGGTGGGGGCTCCGGTCCGCGGGAATGTTTACGGCTTTGGGGTAGCTCGCTCTTGGTATCCTGGTTTTTGTTATTTTGGCCTGCTATGCGTTTCTGCTCTATTTTCTTTCCTCGATTGGAATAAGAGCAATGGGGAGGATGCAAACTTTGGGATCGATTGGCACACTCTGGATCTGGAAAGCCATGAAACCAGTGGTACTCTAAGTACGATGCCACCCAAGGCTCCTAAGGGTGGAACCGCCGTTGCACAGATACAGATACTCTCCAGCTCCCCCTATGTTGGCATCGCGGACTTCCCCCGCGGCTGTTGCTACTCAAGGAAAGATTTACGTCTTCGGGGGAAATAACAACCACGAGGATCGTTTTTTCGAGGTTTTTGATATAAGTCGGAATCGTTGGGATTTATTGCCGCCCCCTTCTTCTCCTGATGCGGTTCCTAGATGTTTTGATACCTCAGTTCACTTAGATTCTTCCCGATCTCGAATTCTGGTGCACTTCGGTTCCAACGACTCTTTTTACGCCTACTACGTGGATAGTTGATCATGGGAATGCCTCGATGCAAATTTTGGTGACTCACCGGAGAGATCGCTACTCGTGGACAACGTGCTTTATTGTATCTTTGGTTTGAATGAGGATGATTTAGATGACTCTCGAGAATATTTTCTGGCGTATGATGTGGTGGATAAAAAATGGATTCCCGTCATCTGATCATCGGAATTTCCATTCATTTCACCAGGCCATGCCAATCTGTTTCATTTGGGAAAGGCCAAGTTTTGTCTAATTCGCTACGATACAAGTCATACAAGCACCGACGATGATATTACTTATTTTGAGTACTTGAAACTCAGTTTGAGCAACGACGGTGGAGTTATTCATGCAAAAGCAGAGTCTGAATCCATCATTATTGTACCATTTCAAGGTTACGATAGGTGTCAGATTTCCTTGTTCAAAATGAAGACTGAGGATGAATGCTCTGTTCATTCCTAAAGAATTCTTAGGATCAACAGCGATCTTCACATCAACCAACCTCTCATAAATTTTGTATTCGATTCGAGCTTGAATCAATCATCTTATTTTATTATTTAAAAAATTATTTTACCTCTAATTTGTCTAATTACCGATAGGTGATGTATCTAATTAAATACAACTGCATATCAACCGCACTTTTAAAACACTTGTAAACTGTAATTATAAAGCTAAATTTATCTTATTTCGTGTTAATATCAGTCTCAAATGAAAGATAAATTCTAATACTACGTATCTAAGCTTAAAAGTTACTAAAATTATCGGGCTAATGACACGATAAGATGCCTCGAACATGCTTATACACCCTTGTATTTCAGCCTGGATTAAGAGGACATCGCTTTCTGCAGCAAGCGAGGTCCACTTTCTTACTGCCATGATAAATTCAATATCTCAAGGTCTTATCTGATAATTTTAAATTTCAGAATTTGAAAAGGCGGCCCACATCAAATTGATCTCGCTCTGTGTAGAACGCGAGGTCTTATGTCGCATTTTTCAGAACGCAAAGTCGCCTTGCGTGAACGATTTAAGAATCATTTTTCTAAATAACATTGGATGAAAGTCATTTTCGTAAATAACTATTAAAAATGAATTTTTATATAATAATATCATACTTTCCGGGTTGCCCATTGTGTGTGATGAGAAATGGTATGTTTTGACACAATAAGATTGTTGGGTTTTTTTATCCTAAATAGTCAACTGGTTGTTTAGGAAGGTAATTTGCAAAGGTTTTTAATTTTTTTAATAGGTTTATTGATATTTTTGGTCCTCAAACGTTTTTAAAGTGTTACTCTAGCTTTTTTAAAAAATTTGTTCTCTTTTAACTCTCAAACTTATTTTTTCCTTCAAATTGAACTAACTACCGAAAAATAATAGAATCGTTAAACTCGCGTCAATTATTTTATCTTTTTGTCAATGTTTATGTTAGTTATTTTGTTCTTTTAAAAAAAATTAAAAAAATGTCGAAAATTGTTTTAAGTAATAATTTTTTTAGAATAATAAAATATTTTTTATAAAATATAAAAATTTGTTAAAAAATATAAATTAAGAAACCAATTATTTTTCCGTTAATTGGTTTATTTTGATTTAAAAATAGAAGTTTGACAGTCAAAAGAAACTAGAAATTAAGGGTTAAAATAATTTCTTTTAAGTTGGACAAAATATCATTACCCAAAGATTTATTCCAAAATATGTTGTTAATATAAATGGTAAAAGAATCCCATTGAATACGACCCACTCTCCCTTCAAACTTTCAAGTTTTATTCACCTTAATTTGGGCAGAAATTTAAGAAAATGAAAAAGATTTTTTTTCTAAGACATGAATAAACTTTTTTATCTTCTTAATCTTTTACATAAATTATCAATGTTATTAAAATCGGAACAATTTTTTCTCAGTGAGAGTTTTTTATTATAAAATTAAACCTCCAATGAGACAACATACGAAAAAAATAATCATTACAAAATCAAAATAAATTAAGCATCGTTCGGTGTAAATTTTTCAATATTAGTTTGGATGAAAACGTTCGTTTGGGGAAAAGCAAAAAAAAATTAGCTTTTTCAAAACACTTGTTTAGGGACCAAATCAAACAAAAAACGTTTGTTTGAAGTATTTGGAGCGACCATTCAATATTGATTATCTATTCGACAGTCAAACGCTCGTAAAAAAATTATTATCGAACTAACCCTTAGATGGTTTAGTTGAGAACCAATAGGTATAAGTGTAGGCGGTTCAAATAGTATGTGTAGAACATGTACTCGCGTGATGAGGTGCCTTTAGGCGTGTTCATAAGAGTGTAAATAGCCTGTTATATTTATTAAATAATTATTCAAAATTTAAAAATTAGCGCCGTAAATAAAATAATTAAATTGAAAAAATTATTTTTATAATGAATCTTTGTAAATATCAATAATTGAAAAGAAAGCAGGAAAGTTTCTTTGCATGACAACCTCGTTATATTAGAATATTATAACAACCAACCACCCAACCCTCTTACAAGAATATTATATAAAAGAAAGTGTATCATTATCTTTGTACTTTAAGATTAATAAAATTTTATTGGATTATAAAATAAATTAGGGGAAACTTGTTGCTCTTACTTCTTGTAGGAGAATTCCGAGCACAAAACAATGTAATTTTGTATATCGTCAATGAATTAGACGGAATCATTTCATCCTACATATATTTTGCTTCATATAAACATTGAACTCAAACATGTCTGATCCAAACTCTGCTATATTCCCACGATCTTTAACCCTTTTTATTACATTCTTAACGTTGTCGTGTCGAGCAAATTCACAGTCATCTGCTGTCAACAATGTTCTCCGTTGCCTTAACTACGGATCCGATCCGGTCCTGTCCCCATCTATTTACCTTCCGTCGCACTCTCATTTTCAATCTGTTCTACGAGCTCGCATAAAAAATCTGCGATTTTTGAACCCTGAAACCCCAAAACCAATTGCCATCGTAGCACCCACACTTCTCAACCATGTCCAAGGAGCTGTTATATGTGCAAGGGACAATGGTTTACAGATCAGGATTCGAAGTGGAGGTCACGATTACGAAGGCCTTTCGTATAGATCAAATGTCACATTCATCATCCTCGACATGTCTAATTTCCGATCCATCGACATCGATATCGAAAACGAGACTGCATGGGTTGAGGCCGGTGCGACACTAGGCGAGCTTTACCACAACATTGGTAATAAAAGCACCATGCACGCCTTCCCGTCGGGGATTTGTCCAACCGTCGGCATCGGCGGTCACCTCAGTGGCGGTGGGTACGGTAACTTGATGAGAAAATACGGGCTAGCGGCCGATAACATCCTTGACGTTATCATCGTCGATGCCCTAGGCGATATCCACGATAGAGCCTCCATGGGTGAGGACCTGTTTTGGGCTATTAGAGGTGGTGGTGGAGCCAGCTTCGCCGTCATCGTTTCGTGGAAGATCAACCTGGTTCGGGTCCCGGCGACGGTGACCGTATTCAACGTGTCGTTCACCCTCGAGCAGGGTGCGACCAATTTGGTTTACAAGTGGCAGAAAATAGCACCGAACATAAACGAAGGCTTCTACATGAAAGTGAGGCTAACGCCATTAATTATACACAACGGAACCCGCCATGGAAACATGACGTTAATGGCGTCTTTCGTCTGTTTCTTCCTCGGACGACGCGATGAACTCGTTTCCATCATCGACAAAAGCTTCCCGGAGCTGAGATTAACGAAAGACGACTGCAACGAAATGAGATGGGTGGAATCAACACTTTTCTATGCAAATTTCCCACTAGGAACACCGGTTGATGTTTTACTCAACAGGACGAGGTGGACACCGATGTTTTTCAAGAACAAATCGGATTACGTCAAGAAAGTGATCCCCAAACATGGTCTGAACAAGATATGGGAGATGATGATCGATGTCCGAAGCAGTATTCGCGGAAAGTTCTACATGGAATGGAATCCGTACGGTGGGAAAATGAATGAAATCCCAGAATCAAACATTGCATTTCCCCATAGAAAAGGGAATGTGTTCTTGATTCAGTATGCACTTTCATGGCATGAAGATGACAGTAACTTGAGCTTCCACAACATTGATGAACTGAGAAGATTTTATGCTGCAATGGCACCATATGTGTCCAAGAATCCAAGGGAAACATTTCTGAATTATAGAGATCTCGACATCGGACAAAATCCGAGCAACGAGACCAATTTCAAAGAAGCTAAAGTCTATGGGAGAAAATACTTCAAGGATAATTTTACGCGGTTGACGAAGGTGAAGGCCATGGTTGATCCCAGTGATTTCTTTAAGTATGAACAAAGTATTCCTCCGATTAGTTAAGCATTATCGAGGGGTGCGGTGGAGTTTAGATAGTTTAGGTATTGTATTTAAATTTTAATTTAGGATCATGTATAAATTTATCTCATCTTGTGTAATGAAAATATTAAAAATATAAGAACTCGTTTAAATAAATTTTATTTTCGTTTCATTAAAATGTATTGTTTTATTTTATAAATTTATTATATTACGGCTTTGTTTGGCAATTAGCGGATAGCTGATAGCGGATTGCATTAGCTGATAGCTGATTGCATTAGCTGATTTGACTAGCGAATTGTATTTGCTGATTGTATAAAAGTGTTCGGTAAAATTAACTGATAGCTGATAGTTGTTTAATTATTTAAACAAGCAAAATAACATATAAGGACATCATTATATTCGATGTTTGTTTGAATAGTTTATTAGTTATCGATATTTTGTATCCATTATCGTTCAAAAAAATATTTTGTATCTATTAATATTAATTAGATTATAAAAATATTTTTTTAAATATAACAATAATAAGCATATTTAAAAGATTTATATATTACTTTATTATTTATATAATTATTTTTAATATAATTTAATTAATTATTAAATTTAAATAAAAATATAAATGTGTGAGAATAAAATAAAAATAAAAATTATTACTTTAGAAATATCATAATATAAATATAAAAGGGTGAAAAATTAAAATAGAAAAGATTAAATTTAGGTTATTTAGAGGTTTTTGATAATTATTAAAGGTAAAAGGGTCTTTATAACTATTATGTTAAACCACTAATTTCAAAAAGCTCATATTAGCAGCTTTTTTTAAATTAGAGATTTCACCTAATCCGCTATTTCAATTCGCTATTCACCAAACATCCAAATTAGCAGATTTGACCGGTCAAACCTCTAATATTAGCTCAAACCTCTAATTTTATTTCAAACCGTTAGAGCATAGTTTTCATCTAAAGATATTTGAGTTCGAGTACCTATGTGTGTAAAGGCTAAAAATCATATCTCATTTTATACCCTAACGATAAAAAATTAAATTTTAAACTCTAAATTTAAATTATAAAAAATATGAACGAATTGTATCGTTTTCCGAGATTTTATCTTTCAGCCCTTAGGAGGGTCATGTGAGTGCCTCGACTAAAGAGAACTTATCCTAATTTACATCAAACTTTGAGCCACTCAATTAAAGGGTTTGAAGATATCGGAGGAGAAATGGATGAGTGGAAAACTATGACACTAAGGTCGGCTATGAAAGCAACACAATAAAAAAGACTAAAAGAAAAGGTTTTGAATAACCACCTCATATAAAATGGATGAGCGGAAAAAATGGCAACAACCAGAAATAATAAAAGGCAAGATAAATTAAAATATAGAAGATATTTGGCTTTCATTTTATTGTTTTTTTCGTACAAGACAGCGGTTCATTGAGTTGCTCGAATTAGCAATGGCGGTATGCTTTGCTCGTTCTTGAAGAAATTCTCAGGGTCAATCATGGCTTTCACACCCGCCAGCCTTATGAAATTGTTCCCGAAATACTTAGTCCCGTATTCCTTGGCAATCTCGAAAACTGTCCCGAAGCTTTCCTCGCTACCGATGTCGAGATCTCGGTAGTTGAGGAATGCTTCCCTCGGGTTACTCGACGCGTACGGAGCCATTGCACAGTACAACCTCCTCGACAGTTCGACGTGTCGAGCAGCGGCGTCGATGCCTCCTTCTGACTCAGACCATAACACCATATATAGCACCATGAAAAGGTTTCCGCCTCGGTGTGCGAATGCAGTTTCCGACTCCGAAATCTCATCCATTCTCCCGCCATAAGGGTTCATTTGGACCATGATGTCTCCAATGTCCATCATCGCTTTCCATAACGTCTCCAACCCTTGTTTAGGAATCACTACTTTGTAATAATCCGACTTGGTCTTGGAAAACGATCGGTTCACTCGCACTCTATCCAGCAACACATCAATGGAGGTTCCATTGGGGAAACCAGCCATGTATACGGTCGATTCGACCCAACTCATCTCTAAACATTCACTTCGTTCTAAACCCAATTCGATAAACTTTGTGTTCATCAATCGTATAAGTCTATCAGTTTGTCCTAGAAAATGACCGAAGAATAAAACCCTAACGGTTCTACTGTTACTCCCATTTTTAATAGGCTGAGGCTGGAGTCTAATAAAGATATCTTTCGGCAGTTTTGGTGCAACTTGTTGCCAACGATAAACGAGCTCCGTCGCGCCTTGTTCTAATGTCCTCGGCACGGTGAATACAGTAACCCTTGGTGGAACACGAACCAGCTTGACCCTCCATGAAAGGATGATCCCAAAGCTGGTTGCTCCACCGCCTCTTATCGCCCAAAACACATCTTCTCCCATTGATTCACGGTTAAGGATTCTACCATTAGAGTCGATTAATTGTGCGTCGATGACATTGTCGATGGAGAGCCCGTACTTTCTCATAAGAAATCCATAGCCACCTCCACTGAAGTGTCCACCAATGCCGATAGTGGTGCCAAAACCGGATGGGAACCCATGGACTTTACTTTTCTCGGCTATTCTATAATAAAGTTCGCCGGTTGTGGCCCCGGCCTGAACCCACGCCGTCTCGCTCTCTATATCGACATCGATAGAATGGAGATTGAACATGTCGAGAATGACAAATGGCACATCGGAGGTGTAGGAAAGTCCCTCGAAATCATGGCCGCCGCTCCGAATCCGTACTTGTAAACCGTGGCGCTTGGCGCAAACGACGGTGGCTTGAGCATGGGATGGATGTAGGGCGGTTATAATGGCAATGGGCCTTGATGTTGAAGACAACAAGGTTCGAAGGTTACTTGCACGTAGCTGGTAAATATATTCGAAAGATGAATTTGTGGGCGTTAATATGGCATCTGCAATCGGAACCAAAGGGTTAGCATGTACAATAAGACATCGAACAAAATTATCGAAATCAACTGAATCGTTAGATGTCGATAATGAAATCGATAACGAAACGAATATCAAAACAATGAAAATGGTGGAGATTGAAGCTTTCATTTTTTTTCTTCTGAACTGAAGCTATTTCCAAGTCTCTAAACAAAAGTATAATAATGCTTATAAAAGTAGGAAGACTAAATTATTCTGCCCAACACTAAACAAAAATATTATGTCTTTTTTATGTCTTTTATTTGCCCGACACTTAAAAATTAAACCCTACATTTTAATTTTAATTTTTAAACTTTAAAAATTAAACCATACACCTTAAATCTTAAGCACTAATTCTAAATCCTAACTCTAAACCTCATTTTTTAGAGTTGAAAGATATATAAAAACACCAAAAATAGACATAAGATTTATATTCGCTAACAAGCAGTTATTAAACCTAAAATCAACTCTAAGGCTTTGTTTGGTAAATATCTTTTGGACTAAAATTAGAGGTTTGACCAGTCAAATTCACTAAATTAGATGTTTGGTAATAGATGATTGTAATAGTGGATTGAAATGAAACCTCTCATTTTCAAAAAGTTCTTTTAGGAGTTTTTTGAGTTAGAAAATTAGATAAAAGACTAGTAAAGACTATTTTATCCTTGATAATTATAAAAAAATTCTCTAAATAACATTATTTTAATTAACTAATAAAATTAAAAATAATAATTTCATAAATAAAAAATTAATATATAAGTTAATAAATACATATAAATTTAATAATTAATAAAATTATATTCAAAATATAATTTCATAGATAAAAAATTAATATATACTTCTAAATTTAATAATTATTAAAATTATATTAAAAATATAATTTCACAAATAAAAAAATAATATGTACATCTTCATGTATTGAAAAAATTAATTTTCAAAGTTTAATTAATATTAATAGCTACAAAATGTTAATAATTAATAAATTATTCGAACAAATATCAAATATAATCATGTTCTTATATATTATTTTGCGTGTTCAAATAATCAAACAACTATCAACTATCAAATAATTTTACCACACTTTTATGTAATTAACTAATACAATCCGCTAATTAAATCAACTAATAGTATTAACTATCCGCTATTATTCAATGTAATCTGCTATATGCTTGTTGTCAAATAGGCTTAAATATACAACTATTCGCTCAGAACCAAATCATTGACATACTTAAAAGTACCCATACTATTCATGGCAAGTTGTGACAACAGTTGTGAGTTGAAAGGCAAATAATTTCTTATGGAAGCTGGAGATATTTTACTCAAACCAATCACTTTGCAGGAAGATCGCATTTGATCAGTCTGTCTGCATCTCAACTTGCCAAGGATTACATGTCCTACACATGTGCTCAACATGTGTACACATGGGCTGTACAGATTTTTAAGAGAACTTTTAATATCAACAACAAATGATGAGTCAGATAGAGAACTTTGTAAAGGTACATATCGAACTTGCATATTTGGTGGTGGGAAAAATATACCGCATGCTACCAAGTATGAATTTAGAGGGAGCGGTTGCCCCTTAAAAATTTAAATTTTTATATAATTTAATTTTTTTTTAAAATTATCTATATATTTTTATTAAAAGTTTATTTTTGTCCTTTAAAATTTTATAGGTTCGTCCCCTAAATTTTTTTAGGTTTGTCCCCTTATCATAAAATTATGCGCCCGTCCCTGTATGCCACTAAGTTATGTGTTTAGTAACAAATAAGTCATTTAAAGAAAGATAATTTAGTCTGTCAAATAAAATTTAGTGATAAATATGTCATTTTTCTTTAAAAATAATAATTTAGTCACTCCAATAAAAATTCGTGACAAATAAGTTTGTGGTTAAGTTTGAAATATGGTCTAGTACAATAACAGTTTTAGTTCCTAAAACTTATATATTCTATCAATTAAAAAATAATTCAATAAATTTAACCTTTCATATTTAAAAATTTCGACACTACACCCTCTGACCATTTTGCAGCACTCCATGCTACTATCTTTTATTGGACAACTGACAAACTAGTGGAACATACTCATTATAACCTTAATGCCATCTGCTGATAGACAAAATCACCTCACTAATGGAATTTTTAAATATGAATGGTTAAATTTATTTAATTCCTTTGAATTAGGATCAAATTAATATAATGTATATATTTTGAGGACTAAAATTATTATTATACCAAATCGTCTATTTTAATTTTAAGGATAGAGTGACCTTGTCACGAAAGTTTAATTGAATGACTAAATTATTATTTTTGAAAAAAAATGACTTGTTTGTTACCAAACCTATAATTAAATGACTTGTAATTAAGTGATATGTTTGTCATGAAGTTTTAATTGGTTGATTAAATTGTTACTGTTAAAAAAATAACATATTTGTTATGAATGCTATAATTATTACCTTAATAAATAATATATTTATTATTAAACCTATAATTAAATAAAATGTAATGTATTTTATTCTGTAATACAGAGGTAGTGATGCACATTTCGAAAGCAAATCAAGAGAATATTTGTACTTTTTTTGGAATTAATGAAAGGAGTGTCCGCAAAGATTAGTGGGGAAAGTGGTTGATAGAAATAATAAAAAAAAATTAAAGTGCGACGAAAGGAATAGTTTAGTGGCAATTTGGACCGCAAGGAATTGATGGATCCTCCACCTCAATTATTAGGGTTTGTTGTACAATTAGCGAACATTTGATAATAGATTTTATTAATTGATAATGAATAATATTAGTGATTATTAATTGATTTAATTATTTAAATAAATCAATTAACATATACAAATATAATAATATTTAATATTTGTTTGAATAATTTATTAATTGTTAATATTTTGTTATGAAAATTAAATTTTTTAATATTATTATTAAGCATATATAAAGATGTATACATTAATTTTTTTATTTATAAAGTTATCTTTTAATATAATTTTAATAATTATTAAATTTAGATATTTATATTAATTTCTTATTAATGAAATCTTTTTAATTTCATTAATTTTTTAAATTTATGTTATTTAGAGAATTTTTTTGTAATTGTCGATGACAAAAGTGTTTTTCAACTCTTTTATCCAATCTAACTCAAAAAATTTTAAAATGAGCTTTTCAAATTGAGAGGTTTCACCTCAATTCACTGTTATAATTATTTATTTATCAATCATCTAAATTAACGTATTTGACTGATTAAACCTCTAAAAATAATTTAAACTTTTAATTTTGACTAAAGAACTATTTACTAAAAACGTTGATAACAAAAATCAAAGTGAGTGGAAAGGAAATTCATTTGCCTCAACCGGGCCTATAAGTATTTTCAATTTGTTGAGCGTCAAATATGTCAAAGAAAAACAAATAGTGAGAGCCAGAGAGGAAATTGGTAATATTTTAGATTCTATAAGGTATCAGTTTAGAATTATGTTCTATATTATACCTATTATATATTATTAGAGTATTGTTGACTCTATAATCAAATAAAATCAATTTTTATATTTCTTATGAAAAATTGTTCTTTTATAATTTATAATGGATTTAAGAGATATTTCAGTGGGGTAATTGCGCTCTTAAAAAATACATACATCTGCCCACGTCAGTAGGTCCAAATTAGTAATATTGTGTTAGTTACTTAGTTACCCTCAGTAAAGTGATAATGTAGATTTTCTAATGGTCATTGGACACAAATTCATGATTTCATAAAAAACTTAGTCAATTAAAGATGAAATTAACGAGGGGTTGGAATAAAATTATAAAATTTTGAGATCAAAGCTAAAAACAACTGTTAAAAGAGATCAGATTGAATTATTACTTCTTTTAAAAAGGGGGGGTTAAAATGTATTTTTTTCTATTTAATCGTGGGTTAAAATGGCTTAATTGAATTACGGAATTTTTTAGTTGGTCGAATAAAGAATATTTCCATTTAACCAAGGGCCAAGGCATTACCATCCTTAGTTGAGTTTTTTTGTTAAAATTTCAGACTCGGATAGAAATCAAATTATGCTTCTTTTATGATGGATTGGAGTCGAATCGAGTTAAAACATATTGAATTTTGAGGGGCGGGATCGAGTCAAGACTTTTTAAATATCGGGTCAGACGTGGGACAGCCAAAAACCCTCCCTGTCTGTTTCCATTCCTCTCCCTACCCCTACAACCGTGTAAACCAAATAAGTGAAGCTAATTTGCACGTTTTGCATTTTTGGTTTGCTGTCTCTTCTGTTTCAACCAGTACTGGCCTGTTTTAGTCTATAAAATATCTCTTCTTGTTTAATATATTAATATATGAGAAAGCCAAAATATTTTACGTGAAATATATTTCTTTTAAAATAATTTATCAAATGATCACATGCAGAATGATTTATATAATTTATTGATCATTCGTTTGATTAGAAAATTTTAATTACTTTATTTAAAGATTCTATCATAATATGACTATAACTGATTTAAGTTTGTTCCGGTTAAAATTCTAGTGTTCATGTCATTTCGGTGGATAGCTGTTTAACCCAAGAAAAAACGACAGGTCTATGGTACGATAGTGATTACAATGGAGAATATGAAACGACAAAAACATCCTTAAAATAATATTATTTTTTTAATAAATGAAACTTTTATCCATCTAAAGACTACAAAAAACATAAACCCCAACAAGCCAAACCCAGCACCCCTATACAATCAAATAAAAAACCCTCTAATTTTTTTACATAAACCCAATATAGAATGACTCTACCAGTCCAATTATCGCCATTCACACCCATTAATTTTCTCCACTCACACCCATATTAAGGCTCATGTTCTCACACATTACCTCAGGCCTAATCGAATCCATGGCCACCATTTCAACAGCCTGCTTATTTCCATTCACAACTGGACCTAACCTATTCACATATTAAGGCCCATGTTTGTGGCTGCTGTGCTGTCCATTTGTGGCAGCTGCTGTATTGGTTTCGGCTTCTGCTTCATTTCCTTGTTGACTTTTTTTGGGTGCTATTTCTGCAGATTAGCGATTTGGTCTGTTTTTAGTTCAGTTCTGCAAGTTTGTTGTTCTGTTGGAACTTTTATTTTTGGTGTTGACTTTGGCTCTTAGTGAGATTATTCTAATTTCAATAAATGGTTCTTTCTCCTTTTTTGATCGAAAAATTGTTTTTTCTTTCAATAAATGATTTTATTAATAGAATAACGGTTCTTTCGATTGAGCAGAAAAAAATATGTATATAAATTTTTATTAATTATATTCTAAAAACAAATGTTTATATACAAACTCACACGAGATAAAATAATAAAAATATTTTTGATTACTTGATCAATTAATGGATCTTAGTAAACCTATAGCCTTTAAAAAGCTGTTTCATGCAATTTTACATAATTAAATTATGTATGAGTTTAACAACAACAATTAATGATATTATAAAATAGATTGAACCAAATGATTCCAGCTTAAAATAGAAATTTAATATAGAATTTCGGTATACTAATGGACTAAAACCATAATTAATCATATTTTTTAAATACAACATATGTAAATCTATTATTTATTGTATAAAAATACATTCTTATTTATTATACAAGGAACAACACGATGTGTTTAAATTACAAGCAACAATAACAAGTAATACATGTCAAGAATAATTAAAATCCAGAAGATATTTCGCCTACATTTTATTGTTGGTCGTCGTAGAAGACAAGGGTTCAATCATGACCCGGTCCCATTGGCAATGGCGGTATGCTTTGCTCGTTCTTGAAGAAATTCTCAGGGTCTATCTTCGTTTTCACACCCGCCAGCCTCATGAAATTGTTCCTGAAATACTTTTCCCCGTATTCCACGGCATCCTCGAAATCGGTCTCGTCACTTTCATTGCTACCGATGTCGAGATCTCGGTAGTTGAGGAATGCTTCCCTCGGGTTGCTCGATGCGTAAGGCGCCATTGCGCGGTACAACCTCCTCGACTGCTCCACGTATCGCGCAGCGGCGCCTATGCCTCCGTCGGATTCAGACCATGTCACCCCATATAGCACCATGAAGAGGTTTCCGCCGCGGTGTGCGAAAGCAGTTTCCGACTCCGAAATCTCTTCCATTCTCCCGCCGTAAGGGTTCATTTGGACGAAGATGTCTTCAATGTCCATCAATGCTTCCCATAACGTCTCCAACCCTTGTCTAGGAATCACTGCTTTGTAATAATCCGACTTGCTCTTGGAAAACGATCGGTTCACCTGCACTCTATCCAGCAACACATCGGTGGTGGTTCCATCGGGGAATTCAGCCCAATATACGGTCGATTCGACCCAACTCATCTCTATACAATCACTTCGTCGTAAACCCAATTCCGGAAAGTTTGTGCTCATCAATTGTATAAGTCTATCAGTTTGCCCTAGAAAATGGCCGATGAATAAAACCCTAACGGTTCTATTGTTGCCGCCATTGTTAATAGGCTGAGGTTGGATTCTAATAAAGAGATCTTTCGGCAGTTTTGGTGCAACTTGTTGCCAACGATAAACGAGCTCCGTCGCGCCTTGTTCTAATGTCCTCGGCACGGTGAATACAGTAACCCTAGGTGGAACACGAACCAGCTTGACCCTCCATGAAAGAATGATCCCAAAGCTGGTTGTTCCACCTCCTCTTATCGCCCAAAACACATCCTCTCCCATTGTTTCACGGTTAAGGATTCTACCATTGGCGTCGATCAATTGTGCATCGATGACATTGTCGATGGAGAGCCCGTACTTTCTCATAAGAGGCCCATAGCCACCTCCACTAAAGTGTCCACCAATGCCAAGAGTGGTGCAAACACCAGATGGGAACCCATGGACATTGCTTTGCTCGGCTATTCTATAATAAAGTTCGCCCGTCGTGGCCCCGGCTTGAACCCACGCCGTCTCGCTCTCTATATCGACATCGATGGAATGAAGATTGAACATGTCGAGAATCACAAATGGGACATCGGAAGTGTAGGAAAGTCCCTCAAAATCATGGCCGCCACTCCGAATCCTAATCTGTAAACCATGGCGCTTGGCACAAAGGACGGTGGCTTGAGCATGGGATGGATGCAGGGCGGTTATAATGGCCGCTGGTCTATCGGTTGTAGACAAGAATATTCGAAGGTTATTCGCACGTAGCTGGTAAATAGATTCAAATGATGAATTGGCGGGCGTTAATATGGCATCGGCGATCGGAATGGAGGAGTTGGAACGTGTAGGAAGACATCGAAGAAAACTATCAAAATCTACTGAATCGTCAGACGTGACCAATGAAATTGATAACAAAACGAATATCAAAACGATGGGAAGTGTGGAGCTTAAGGCTTTCATTTTTCTGAATGAATGTTGGGATATATTAAGATGGTTCAATGGAATATATATAGAGTGAGGGGAGTGGCGGCTGGCTGTATGCGGATAATTTTATAATACATAGTTTTATATACTATTATTAAACCTAATTATTGTACATGTATTATAATTTTTTTTCATACATTTTTATCATTTTGTTATAAACATTAGTAAGCATATGACAAATGTACCTTGGTTTCGTGCCACTTTAAATTAAGAATTTTTAGACACGTTGAATTTTCGCTTGCTTGAAATGTAAGACATGTTGAATTTTATGTATTAGTTAATTGATTTTTAGTTGTAATATTTTTATCTTTTATTTTTAGATTATTAAAAATAATTATTATTTATTGAGTTTAATTTGATTAAAATCATTGCCGGTGCATATTGAAAGGTGTGAAATTAAGTATGTTTAAATACTTAATATTATTTAGTTTATAAGTAAAAAAGAATTCGAGTAAAGTAGGTTTTGTATCAAGAAATAATTAATATTAAAGTTTTATATATTAAGTTGTTATAACCGTATAACGTGTTTACTTTGGTTTCGTACCTCTTTAAATTAAGAATTTTAAGACATGCTGATTTTTCTCTTTTTGAAGAGTAAGACATGTTGATTTTTTCGGATAAGACATGTTGATTTTTATGTTACTAGATAATTGATTTTTAGTTGCATTTTTTTTCTTTTTGTTTGTTTTGTTTTTTTTTATTTTCTATTTTTTGTTAGTTGTTTTAATTTGTTCTTCATCTGTTGTTATGATACGTTTTTGTCTATTTTTATGGCACGTTGATATTGAAGACGTCTATAACCTAGTGTATATTACACTTGAATCTTACCGTACAACATTGTGTGGATTAGTTGTTCGTGGAGATAACCAAGACGTGTTTCTCTCTTTTTGTTGATTAGAGTAATGCAATGATTTGCGTTCTTTCAGTAAGCATTCCAAAATTTCGTTGTAGTGATAGATTTGAAGAACACTGATAAAGATTTAGCGTTTGATTCAAAAAAAAAAACTAAACCCGGGTCAATTGATGAGTCGCTCTGTCGACTGTTCGTCGAGCCTAAAGGAAAGACATGATATAATTGCGATTTGCAGAAGAGGCATTTCTGTAGAATTAAATTGTGTTCATAGATATAGATTTTAATTGAATTCAATGCAATAGTTAATCTCAAAACAATTCCAGAGAAATATCGTTTCATCCAGCTGGAACACCTTATAGAAAACTGCTTCGTTTCCGCTCTAGATTTAATTTTGATATATTTTTTTGGTTGTTCTTTCGATTTTCAGTGTGAAATTAAGACTACTCGCGCGCACTCTTGATTTTGGTGAGCGAATTTTTTAGCAAATGTTTTCTGCATACACAACACCTAAACTTGAGATCTACTTAAGCGAAACCAAGTTGTTTATCACTTGGACTTATCTCATTAATAATTCTGATATAATTTGATCCTCCATCTTTATAATTTTATTAGATTAAAATAAATCCAAATTTATTAATTGCTGTTATTAAAGACTTTACAAATATTTATTTTTTTATCATAAAGTTGGGACAATGTAAAATTCCAATTAATCTATCGACAATAAATTTATATGTCAAAGGTGTAGGCCAAGGTTTATGAGCTGGTTATGAAAGAGGCTATTGAAACTGAGGGATCAATATTTATCTTAGATTTTAACTCTTGTTGTTAAGTAGCACTTTACCTAAATTAAAATTTTGGAGAAAAATTAGAGTTGTTACAAGCAAGGTTCGATGGAAAAGGTTGATTTGATTCCCTTTGCATAATTCAAGACATTTTTTTTTGTTAAGCAATTTTTTTTATTAAACTAATTCTAATTTGAAAATCTTATTAAAAACCTTCTTAAACCTAAATAGAATGGTACAGATTAAAACCACTAAAGTGTTCATAATATTCATACTACATGACAAATATCTATCACCACCATGCCTTGAACAAAACAGTTCTATCAATCTCTTGTTTCGCTAAATGGTCTACCATATTGTTTTGGATTCTCGCAACCATTGAAATTTCCTTTAGCATCTGATTAATATTGTCTAAAACATTCCACCGACGCCACGGTCTCGTAACTGGATTTGCAATCTAATTGAGAACTACCTGTGAATCTGATTCAACCAGAAGAGGTATCTGGCCTTTTAATCCTGCTTCCAGGAAAATTTTCAGCGCAGTTCTGATTGCCATCAACTCCACAAAGTCCACACCATTACTCGACACAGGGCCTGAAAATATGGCTTGCGCATCTTCATTTGCATTTTGAAGAACCCCTCCGCATCCAGCAGCTCCCTCTTTGACAGCACCATCAACACTAAATTTCACTGAATCACGAGGTGGAGGACACCAATTTTAACACTTTTGGTGGCTGCTGCATTTCGATATACAGGCTAACGGATTAACCCACCAACTTTCCTCGCTTAACAAAAGATTCTCATTTACAGCTCTGATCCATATGAATGCTCGTATTTTTGTACAAAAAATCAGGTCTTTAATCGCCGTGTTTTTGGCATTAAACACCTTATCTTTCCACGCCAGCCATAAGCTCCAGATTGTAACAGCTACTGCTATAAGCCAGATTGGTCTCGCATAGTTTGGTAGTTCGACTTTGAAGCAGAACTCCAACAGATTATCTACAATTCCCATGTTGTACCAACTGAGGGAGCACCAACTACAAAACTTGGACCAAAAGCAAAAAGCAAACTTGCATTCCACAAATATATGGTTGGATGATTCCAATCCCAGATCACACCAAGGACACTCCTTTAAATTCTGTATTTGCACTCCTTTGTTGATTAAGAAATCCACGGTTGGGAGCCTATTAAGCTTGAGCATCCACAAGAAGGATTTTATCTTAGGTGGTACCTTCAATTTTTAGATTCTATCAAAGTCGAAACTAGGAATTTCAATTTGGTTTCTAACCAGTAGATTAGTTAGCTTTTTAACTGAAAAAATTCATGTTCCATCGTGTAACCAAATGATTCTATCTGGTTTATCTTGATTTATTGATTCACCGGCTAGCCTTTCTTTCAATTTCTCCAGTAGTGAACTCTCTCTTTTCAGTAACGGCCTACTAAACAATGAGAGCCAGTCCAGTACCTGAAAATTACAATCTCCAACTATCACTGCCACAGATTCTCCCTTTTTCATGCTGAGTTTATATAGCCGAGGGAAGGCTATTCGAAAGGGAGCCTCACCACACCAGAAATCTTCCCAAAATAAGATAGTCTTGCCATCCCCTAACTTTCATCGAAAAGATTGTTGATCCATCCATACCTTCACCTCCCCTTGATAAAGATTCTTAACAATTCCTTTCCAAACTGTTGAAGCATTCTTTTGTCTTGTTATGTTGCAGATCCCTTTTTTATCCATCTCTCCATATTTCGCACTGATTATCTTGCTCCAAAGGGCCTCATTCTCTAGTAAGAATTTCAATCCCCATTTTTCCAGGAAAGCCTAATTTTTCATACCTATATTGATGATTCCTGCTCCCCCAGTTTCTTCGGACTACAAACTCTGCCCCAATTGACTCTAGACATTTTCCTAGATCCATTCCAGCGTCCCCATAGAAAGCTTCTACGAATACAATCGATTTTTCTGATCACTGTTTTTGGCACTTCAAAAATAGACATGTAGTACATAGTTAAAGCCGTTCGAACAGAATTAATTAGCACAATCCTGCCTGCAAAAGTCAATGATCTACTCTTTCATCCTGCTAACTTCTGAGAAAACCTTTCAATGATTGGATCCCTCGTACTGATGAGTCTCGGATCAGCCCCCAATGAAATGCCTAAGTACTTAAATGGCAAGGATCCTATTTTGCAGCCACAAGTTTGTGCCATCCTCTCCAAAGAATCCTGGTCCACATTAATACCAACCAAACATGATTTGTTGAAGTTGATACTTAATCCCGAACAGACTTCAAAACATCTCAGGATACGTTTTAAGCAAGCCATGATCTGGATAGGCCATTTCTCTTAATTTATGGAGCGGCCGGAGAAGAAAGGAGTAGTCACGCTGTTCGTTAGAAGGCTTCCTATCAAAGACAAGCTTCTTGTTTGGGGGATAGCTGTTGATAGTATGTGTGCAGGGACGGATTCAAAAACTTAAACTTTATAGTTCACCGATTAGTGTAATAATTACTGGTTTAATCATGTATTGACAAGTGATAATTGTCCTGTAAACGAACATTGACATTAAAGAATCAATCCGTGTAAATATATTTGAGAGGTTAGAACTATCTTATATCGATGTAATTATGATTTAGAGAGTAAAATAATTTATTCTAGTAAAATTAAGTATTGATAGTGGCAATTGTTGTGCAATCAAGCATAAGCTTTACATTTCAAACTCAATTTGGAGTTCTATGATATTTTAAAAAGATTACGAAATCAAAATTATTTTAGTACTCAATCAATTACAATTTATCGGAAACAAAAAAAATCAGAGAAGAATTTAGGTTACAATTTATTGAAAAACTTAATCTAAGATTGATCGATGATCATTCTGTTAATCAAAATTTTAGCCTTAGCAATAGTTGTAAATTGAAAATTTAAAGTTTTTTTAAGAAGACTTTAATGTACCACTTCAACATTTTTTAACAGGATTGTCGACAATGACCATAATGAAAGTAAATTAAAAGTTTAGTGATTGTAATAAAATATTTTCGATTTTAGTGATCAAAGTGAAGATACCCTAAAAATTAGTGGTTACTAATGCAGTTTATCCTATTTACTAATGGTAGGTCCCCAAGCACAATGGTGCATTCGCCCCCTGTATGTGTGTTATGTGTGGTGACATAGATTAATCGAGAGATCATCTCTTTTTTTCTTGTCCAGGTGGGAAACGAATTGCAGGGTGTTTCGCAATTCTGGAGATCAAATTGCTATGATTTTGCATTCTGTGATGGAAGTCATTCAAGTTAAATTGGCTGGTAAATTGATAAAAGGATATTATTAATATACAGTTTTGTTGTAGTTGTGGCATTTCTGTATATGGTATATCACGATGATGCATTCTTTTTTTTTTTTCTGTTGATGTACATATTGATTTTTTTAGTATATTTCTGCTCTTTGGGTAATAAAATTAATTATACAAAAAAAATTATATGTCAACCAAAACTTTAAAGTTGCTCTAATATACATTACTTTAAAAAATAACAATTAAACTCTACCTTTTTGAACTAAGTAAATAGTTCAAGCACTAAAAGATTACGATGTTTTTTTAGAAGATATATGTTTGAACTAAGTAAACTCTACCATTTTTTAGGACTTAAATTAAGGCTCCACACTCTAGACTCTCCATGTTATTCATATTTTTGTACCCATAAAACCCCAACCTACATTTCGGTATAAACATAGAAACCTTTGAAAAGATGCATATTGAATTTAACCAAGTCGTAGGTGGTTTCCATTTTCCTTGTATAATGCGTAACTAATGATGTTCATTTTGAAAGAAATTCAAGATAAATTCTTTACTTTTTTGGATTAAACAATCTATTCAATATTTTCACAATTAAAGATATGACCTTTGGACTTTTAGGGTTGTCGAAAATTCATGCATTACTTGTATTTGGATTGACATAAGATCTTGAGTTTGATCTTGAACAATTTTTATTTTAAATTAGATTCTTTTGATTCTAAAGGATAAACTCTGTTTTCAATTTTATTTGAAAACATAAGAAAGATAATTTTATTATTTTTTATTGAAAATGTTTTGGGAAAGTAGAAAATATGAAAATAATAATTTTTTTTTTAATTTTAACTCTATTTTAATTTGGGTTCAAATCTTTCTAATGTTTTTTTTAACTCTTGCTTATTTACTCATATTTTATTTATTTATTATTATATTTATATTTTTTAACTATATTTTATTTTAATTCTTTAATAATTATTTTTTCATTTCTATTTTAAAAAGCTAAATACTAAACACATTTTCACTATTTTCATTTTTGAAAACAAATTTTATTCCTATTAACCAAACATGTTTTCTAATTTTAAAAAAACTAAAACTAAAATAAAAAATATTTTTTAAAACCAAATGAATTATCTATGCGTTCATAATTTCGTTTTGTAAAGTCTACAGAAAGTTCATGCAATAAATTGGCGGAAACTTTTCGCCATGTATACTTTCATTTTTCACATTTTTGACCAAAGCCTTGTATAGTATAGTCTATAGATATCTGGAAGGATAGGTATAAATTTAACATAATTTTGTAAATAAAATGATTTGAACTTATATCTTCTCGAATGAACATCATACGCTTTCTTACTAAGATACTTGTTGAGTTTAAAGATGTAACTTGATGAATTTAGTCTTTTTTATGTTACGAACTTTCCTGCAATTGAACAATAACCTGCAGATATTGGAATTAGAAATAGAGAAGAGGAAGGAGAAAAAATAAGCAAGAGAAGTGTTTTTCATAACTTTTGACATAACCCAATACAATCCTTTTTTCCCTCTGTATATATCCCAAACGATTATACTAAAAACAAACTAATCTATAATCATTGCTGAATTAGCTCATGAGTTGGCTTTCCTTGCTGGCATTGATTCATAACATTTTACATATAATTTTATTAGTAGATTCAAATTGTTTTTATTTTGACTGTGTTAATTACTATCCTTCAAATGATGACATAAATTCTTATATGGTAAATTAATTTTATAGTCACTAAATTATAGAATCAAATCTATATTAATCATTAAATTATAAAATTTATCAATCAAATCGCTAACTATTAGAAACTTTCATTATCACTGTGTATACATGTTTGAATTTTGTGATGGTAGTGGTGCATCCGAATAAATTCAAGCTTTCTCGAAGTGGGAAAAGTTTATAAAGCACAAAATTGTAAAAGCTGACCTTTTGCAAAGTGTATGCAAAAATTAGTGAAAATAAAAATTTAAGTCATATTTTATTGATCCATTCAGACCGGTTATTCTTATTTTTGTTAATTTTGTTGTGCTTTTTTTTTTTATCTTGTGTGGTACGTTTTTTATACCTTATAGCATGATTCTGCCTTATGACACGTTTTCGCCTACTACTATAGTAGATTTACGTTCATGTAGAGTTTTTCACGATGCTCATCTTTGATTTACGATTGATGGTGGTCTTCAGTAGTTTATCCCTTTTTGTAGTTATTTGTCGGTACATTCAGATCTATTTAGCGAAGTAGCCTATGAAATTATTGTTTCGTTGACCATTCTTATATCACTTCTTAAGCTTTTAATTGGACAGAAATAAAGAGTTTTGTTTACGATTGCTGAATTTCTACATATGATTATTTCAGTTTCAAAAGAAGGTATCACTGTTCTTTGTGTCTTTAGATCTTCATATTATTGTTTTATTTGTATGAATTTTGATGAATTTAGCCCTCAAATCCCTATTTTTAATTGATTATGTTGTTAATGGTGTACTTTCCCTCGTTTTAATAAAATTCAATGTACAGTTCTTAGTATATAATAATTGAACTGATTTTTTAATTATGTAAAGTGTGACTATTATTATCAAATTTAAAATAAAATTAATATTTCAACTTTTATAAAATGGTGGAGAAATGAAATTCATAATTAGAGTTTGGCTTACTTTATCTTCCAAAAATAAAGGTACAACGGATCAATGAGCACGTGGAATTGTGAATGGCGGTATGCTTTGCTCATTCTTGAAGAAATTCTCAGGGTCTACCATGGCTTTCACACCTGCAAGTCTCAAGAATTTGTTCCTGAATTACTTGTCCCGTATCCGCTCGCAACCTCGAAATCTGTTTCCCCACTTTCGTTGCTGCTGATGTGGAGGGGAAGTTCTAGGGTAGGGGCATCTTAAAATGAGGCGCAACCGAAATTTTTATAAAAATTGTAAGAATTTCGGTATTAATTTTTTCGGTATATATCAAATTTTTTTATAAAAAGTGTAAGAATTTTAGTATATACCGAATTTCTTATAAAAAGTGTAAAAAATTCTTACAAAAAGTGTAAAAATTTCGGCATATACCGTAAAGTCGATATCGAAATTCTTATAATTTTTGTAAGAATTT
Source organism: Hibiscus mutabilis (assembly GCA_019671005.1). NCBI lineage: Eukaryota > Viridiplantae > Streptophyta > Magnoliopsida > Malvales > Malvaceae > Hibiscus > Hibiscus mutabilis. The sequence continues at coordinate 506,665 of CM033746.1, read as the reverse complement.
TAGGTGTGCTTCTTTCTAGCCTCATTTTAAAGCGTCTCACGTTAGAAAAATTCAATGTCGAGATCCCGATACTTGACAAACGATTCCCTCGGGTTGCTCGATGCGTACGACGCCATCGCGCTGTTCAACCTCCTCGACAGCTCTACGTAACGCCCTGTTGGAAACCCGACAGACCCAACACACCCACTACGGAAGACCTAAGACAGACCACTAGTGCTACACCTACTCCCAGAGTCGGTTAGCTTTTACATCTTCTAATTTCTCAGTGCACAACTTAGGCGACAGTGCCGACTTACACTACTTAGGCGGTAGAACCGACCATATACTATTTTAGCGGCAGAGCTGACCATATATCATTTAGGTGGCATAACCGACCATTAGTAACCAATTCAATACACTAAGAAATAAATAAACTAAGACTCAACCGAAAAACTTCTAATTACAAATGAAAACAACACTTTTATTAATACACCAAATATTATACACGTACATACCTCACGTACACAACAATTTGCACTCACTCTCCACTCCTCACTTGCACCCGTGCACTCTCACCATTCACTCAATCTCACTGTTCTCTCTTCACTCTCACACACGTCACTCTTCTACACTACACTTGCACCCGCTCTATTTTTTCACTCTCACCACATTTCACAATTCACGCTTATTTATAGGCTTCACTAAGTCGGTTTATACTTAGATATTTTATTTTATTATAATATTATATGGATATACTTTACATCCTAGAGCTCTCTAGAAAAATAAAGAAGATTTGAGAAGTCGGTGACTTCTTAACACTCCCCTTAACGACTTTTCTATTGAGATATGTGTTTTGATATAATAAATTGAAAAATAGTTTTAGACTAAATTGAAAAGATTTTAAATGTTTATAAGTCCAAACAACTTGAAAATATGTTTGATGAATTTTACAAGGCTTTGGAATGTTTTAAAATGTGTTTAAAGTAGCAAAAACTATGTTTTTCAAGTCACCGTACCGATACGGTACATACCGTATCGATACACTTTAGGGTTTCAGCTACAGGAAAATTCCAGTAGCCAAATCTATACCGATACGGCTTGGCTGTACCGATACAGAGTAGGATCGTACCGATACGCTATGAAGCGTATCGATACCCTTTGTTTTATCCTAACGGCTCTTTCAACTACCCCCAACAGCTAGATTTCAACGGTTTTTTAATTGTCAGACTGTATCGATACTCTACCAGCAGTATCGATACGCACATGTCAATAAATGCTCAACGGCTCTTTATCAAAGAGACCGTATCGATATTGGTACCCGCGTATCGATACCCCCTGCACCAGAACAGGAAAATGAGCATGGAAATCAGCCCCAACGGCTCTAATTCAATCCCAACGGTCTCCAACGGCTAGGAACTCAGTTGAGAGTATAAAAGGGACCTCCAAGCATCCATAGAAGGCAAAATGCTTCAATTGTCAACAACATTATGATCAAAGATTTGTCTTAGTGCTTATTGTATATTTCTTTGTATAGACAACACTTATGAGCTTTAATTGTAATATTTTGCTCAAGTGTTTTAGGTTTTGAGTGAGTGCTTAGTGTGCAAACATCTACCTATTAAGAGGAATTTCAGTTTGCTAGGATTCTCTTTGTTAGAGAGTGTTCCCAAGACTCGGTTTGTGAGTTCTTGGATGCTAGATCACAGGTTGTGATTCTAGGATTCTAACGGTTGCCTCCTTAGCCTATAAAAGGAGAAGAATTCTTAGTGAAATGTTGAAATCCTAAGGTGGGAAGCCTAGGTAGTGGACGTAGACTCCATTGGGGGAGTTGAACCACTCTAAATCCTTGTGTCTTTTATTTATCTTTTGCTTCCACCTTTTTCACCCAAAAATCAACCTTCTCCATCACTTGGCTAATTAATCGGCTGTGTACATCGAGCTCAACAATTGGTATCAGAGCGAGACTCAATTGAGAATGTTTAACCACCTTTTGAGACGATCCAGAAGCTCAATCAACAAACAAGTCAACCGGTGATAAATAGCGCAATCTATCTACCGACCATCATTCTTTGACGGGACCAACTATGCTTATTGGAAACCCAATCAATGTAAGTGTCCAACGCTTACCAAAGCTTTCTCCACTGGTAACGGTCCCGCACCAACATGGCTCTGATACCAATTATTAGAAACCCGACAGACCCAACACACCCACTACGAAAGACCTAAGACAGACCACTAGTGCTACACCAACTCCCAGAGTCGGTTAGCCTTTATATCTTCTAATTTCTCAGTGCACAACTTAGGCGGCAGTACCGACCATACACCACTTAAGCGATAGAACCGATCATATATTATTTAGGCGGCAGAGCCGACTATATATCACTTAGGCGGCATAGCCGGCCATTAATAACCAATTCAAATGCACTAAAAAATATATAAACTAAGGTTCAACCAAGAAACTTCTAATTACAAATGAAAACAACACTTTTATTAATACATCAAATATTATATATACATACCTCACGTACACAACAATTTGCACTCACTCTCCACTCCTCACTTGCACCTGTGCACTCTCACCATTCAGTCAATCTCACATTTCTCTCTTCAGTCTCACACACGTCACTCTTCTACAGTACACTTGCACCCACTCTATTTTTTCACTCTCACCACATTTCACAATTCACGCCTCTTTATAGGCTTCACTAAGTTGTTTTATACTTAGATATTTTATTGTTTTTATTATAATATTATATGGCTATCCTTTACATCCTAGAGCTCTCTAGAAAATAAAGAAGATTTGAGAAGTCAGTGACTTCTTAACACGCCCTTCTGCACCGATGCCTCCATCGGACTCAGACCAGTACACCGTGTATTGGGCCTTGAAGAGGTTCCCGCCACGGTGCGAAACGCAGTTTCCGACTTGGACAATGACATTTCCAATTTCCATCAAAACTTCCCACAAAGTCTCCAACCCCTTTTCAAGAATCACTGATTTGTAGTAATCGGACTTGGTTTTGTACAACACTCGGTTCGCTGGGTCGAATCCTCCTTAAGAGTGATGCAAGTACCAGATGGGAATCCATATGGACTTTGCTTTGCTCAGCTATCCTAAAATAAAGTTCACCGGTAGTGGCACCTGCCTGAACCCATGCCGTCTCGGTTTTCATATCGACATCGATAGATCGGAGATTGAACAAGTCAAGAATAACAAACGGAACGTCGAAAGCGTAGGAAAGTCCCTCGAAATCATGACCGCCGCTTCGAATCCTTACTTGGAGGCTTGAGCATGGGATGGATGTAGGGCAGCTATAATAGCCTCGGGTCTAGAGGTTGCAGACAAGAAGATTCGATGATTATTGGCACGTAACTGATAAGTGGAATTGAAAGACGAAGTGTTGGGAGTTAATATAGCGTCGGCAATCGGAATAGAAGGGTCGGAATGTATAGGAAGACATGGAAGAAAACTATTGAGATCGGAAGATGTTACCAATGAGATTGATAACAAAACGAATATTGAAGCTGTGGGAATGGTGAAGCTCAAAGCTTTCATTTTACTTTCTGAATAAATTTAGATGAATGTTCATTGAACAGTCTCAGAGTGAGAAATGTTTATAAAGCATGGCTCTAAGACTATTCCAATAAAGAGAGAATTACACAATTTCAAGTTCAAGTATAATGTTTCTAGAATTACACATTTTACTCGGTTTTGAAAATTCTCTAGAAAATTAAACAAGAAAGTGCATGTGCTCTTGTCTTTGAAAACTAAAAGAATGATATCATTCAAATACAACAAATCAAGGGCAACCAAAATACACAGCAATGTGTGCTTTTATCATAATTAATCTAATTGAAACCAAATCAAACCGAACTGATACAGTTCATTAATACTATCATTTAACCAAAATTTTGTAAACATGAACCGAAACGAAATGTCGGTTCGGTTTTTAGTTTTTTTTTCCTCAACCTTTTCGTTTCGGTTTTTAGTTTTTTTTTCCTCAACCTTAATTCCAGTAAACTTTAAGTTTGACAATTGGTTAAGTTTAGTTATCCTATACTTGGAAACAAAACGATTCAGTTGTGAAAGTAAAAAAATTATTATATAGTCCCGGTCCACTACTTTATCCATGATCATGTCCACTAAAAATCAGACACATAATTTATTTTTTTCATGTATTTTTTAAAAAAGATGAATCTTCACATTTTTATGCTATATAAATAGGGGGTGAGTGGTTACGTAGAAGTTGATTATGAATGAATTAGTAACATGAAAAAAGATAATTAATTGGTTAATTTTTAATGAATGGGGGAACATGAACGATGAAGTGAGTTTGGTTCATAAAATAATTTCTCGTGAAAGCGGGTATGCAGAGGACAGATATACTCAAAGTCTTGTGGTCTGCAAACTGAGAACTTTGAAGATCAAGTTTTAGTGTTTATATTTTGAAGTTACTGTGTTCTGAGTTAGAACATATATAACTCAATCTGGAATTTAGATTCACCAAATTAATTCTCCACAAAGCACAAAACCCAAAGGAGATTACTTTATCAAGTTTCAACCCCAAAAGAAAACAAAAAATGATTGATCAAGTTAACGGGATATAACTAAAATCTACAAGATATTTCGCCTCCAATTTTATTGATGGTCGTACAAGACGATTGTTCAATGAGATGGTAGCGTTGGCAATGGCGGTATGCTTTGCTCATTCTTGAAGAAATTCCCAGGGTCAATCATGGCTTTCACAGCCGCCAGCCTCTTGAAATTGTTCCCGAAATACTTGTCCCCGTATTCCTTTGAGACCACAAAATCCGTGCTGTTTTTGTTGGTGCCGACGTCGAGATCCCGGTAGTTGACGAACGCTTCCCTCGGGTTGCTGGATGCGTATTGCGTCATCGCACTGTACAACATTCTTGATTGCTCCACGTAACGCTCAGCGGCGTAGATGCCTCCGTCGGACTCTGTCCAGTGCACAATGTATTGGACCTTGAAAAGGTTCCCGGCACGGTGTGAAAAAGCGGTTTCCTTGTCCGAAATCTCTTCCATCCTCCCACCGTAAGGGTTGAGTTGTACAGAGACCTTTCCAATGTCCATCATCGTTCCCCATAACGTCTCCAACCCGTCTCTAGGAATCACTGCTTTGTAATAATCAGACTTTGTTTTGTAGTACACTCGGCCCAACCCTTGCACTCGGTTAAGCAATACATCAACGGAGGTTCCATTAGGGAAACCGGCCCAATATAGGATCGATTCCACCAAACTCATCTCTAAACAATCACATCGAGTCAAACCCAATTCCGGAAACTTTACGTTCATCAATCGTACAAGTTTACCGGTTTTCCCTAGAAAATGGCCGATGAATGAAACGCTAATGGTTTTATTGTGGCCGACATTGTTAATAGGCACGGATTGAAGTCTAAGAAAGAGGCTTTTAGGGAGCTTTGGTGCAACTTGTTGCCAACGACAAGCGAGCTCCGTTGCGCCTTGTTCCAATGTCCATTGCACGGTGAAAACAGTAACCTTAGGCGGGACACGGACCAGCTTGATCCTCCATGAAAGGATGATCCCGAAACTGGTGGTTCCACCTCCTCTTATTGCCCAAAACACATCTTCGCCCATTGATTCCCGGTTGCGGATTCTACCATCGGCGTCGATCAGTAGTGCGTCGATGACATTATCGATGGAGAGCCCGTATTTTCTCATAAGAGGCCCATAGCCACCGCCACTGAAGTGGCCACCAATGCCGAGAGTGGTGCAAACACCAGCCGGGAATCCATGGACTTCGCTTTTCTCGGCTATACTATAATAAAGCTCGCCGGTTGTGGCCCCGGCCTGAACCCATGCCGTCTCGGTTCTCATATCGATATCGATTGAGCTAAGGTTGAACATATCTAGAATAACAAACGGGACATTACAAGTGTACGAAAGTCCCTCGTAATCATGCCCACCGCTTCGGATCCTTAGTTGCAAACCGTGGCGCTTAGCGCAAACGACGGTGGCTTGAGCGTGGGATGGATGCAGGGCGGTTATAATGGCCACCGGTTTCGAGTTTACTGCAGAAGCTAAGGGTCGAAGGTTATTGGCACGTAACTGGTAAAAATGTTGAAAAGACGCATCTCTTTGAGTAAATATGGCATCGGCAATTGGAACGGAACCGTCGGACTGAGTTGTAAGACATCGGGAAAAATTAGCTAAATCGATTTGATCGAAGGCTGATACCAATGAAATGGACAACAAAACCAATATCAGAAGCATTGGCAGAGTGGAGCTTAAAGCTTTCATATTTCCCGATGAATGTTGAGATATATTAAACTGGTATTGGTGCATTGTTCTTATAGTTCAATGGTGTATATATATAGGGAGGGTGGAGGGGCTGCCGGCGCCATTTTAATCAACTCCACATTTTAATCAACTCCAACCACACCTCTAACGCTATTTCAAATGAAGAATTTGTTTTTGTTTTTATCTATATATTTAGAGTTAATTGTATCGTATATCTTCAAATTATGATCCTCATTTTAAATTAGTTCTTAAAATTTTTAAATGTTCCAATTCATTCCCAAATTATAATTTTCATTTTAAATTAATCTTCAAACTTTTAAACATTCTAATTTCATCCTCAAATTATAATCCTCATTCTAAATTAATCTTCAAACTTTTAAAAGTTTCAATTTCATCTCCAAATTATCATTCATGTCACATCATAATATTACATAATTTGCATCAGTATTTACATGACAAATAATAATTTTTATTAACATTAAATATGATTAACATATATTGATAATTTGATGATGAAATTATAACATTCAAAAGTTTAAGGACTAATTTATAATGAGAATCATAAATAATTAGAAAACTTGTGTTGTAATTTTGTATTATATGTATTTATGTCTTATAATTGATGGAGAAAAAAATAGCAATGTGTGGGAAATGGGGTCGAGATAATTTTTTGAAAGAAATAATTATAAATTTAAGTAATTTAATTTTGTATATATTAATTTTACCTATTAATAGAAAGTTACTAATAGAAATGCAAGTCCGTTTCATTCAAATGTAAGTTAAATAATTTAAAACTTTGATTTATATGTTACTTAACTGGTTTCATTGAATATGTATTTTATTAATTGATTCAAACGTATAATTAATTTGTTCAAAAATAATTTCAATATAATTAATACAAATAAGTAGGAGTATTGTTTTTTCTTAATTAATCTCTGTAATAGTTTCAACACTTCCCATAATGTCTCCAATGCTCTGTATTAATCTGGCTTGGTCTTGTACAACACTCTGTTCATTTTAGTTAACAGAAAATTAGGTTTAAAAATTACTCATATATTTTAGATTGCTTTTATATATTATATATTATATATTATATATTTTAGTTTATAATATTTTATACTAGATTACTTTTATATATTATATATTTGGCTTAAATATGCATTTGGTACCTGAACTATACACTTTCTCTCAAGTTGGTACTTAAAGAATTTTTACTCCCAAGCCGGTACCTAAACTAGACACTTTCTCCCAAGTTGACACCTAAAGATTTTTTGCTCCCATTTTGGTACCCAAACTTTAATTACATCCATTATTCTGATACTTTTATTAATATATTTAGTCTTAAAACTTATACATTCTATTAGTTTGGTCCTAATCAAAATAGTTCAATAAATTTAACCATTTGTATTTAAAAACACCATCAATTTATTCATTTTTTGCTATACTTTTAGATTAAACAAGCCTAACGGATCAAAACAACAATGATAAGATTTTTAAATATAAAAAGTTAAATTTATTAAATTATTTCGAATTAAGACCAAATTGAAAGAGTCTATAAGTTTTGGTATCAACTTAGGAGAAGGTGCCTAGTTCAAGTATCAACTTGGGAGTAAAAATTCTTTAAGTACCAACTTGAGAGAAGATGTTTAGTTCAGGTACTAACTTGGGAGAAAATTTTCTTTAAGTACCAACTTAGGAGAAGGTGTATAGTTCAAGTACCAAATATATATTTAAGCCTATATATTTTATGTCACTTGAATTTGATATTTTTGGTTAAGTTACTCGAGAACTTTTTTTTTCATCAAATGAGCCTCTAAACCTAACAAATTTAATCAAATTCACCATTGATTTTGACTTTGGTAAAATTGATTAATTTCTCTTTTTGTCAAATTACCTCATGAACTTCGGAAAGTAACATAAAATGGACTATAAAACCAACACACTAATTTTTTTTTAAATGGAGTTTTAAAAATAACACATTAACGTATTGAGTGGCCCCATTAGAAAAGAGAACATTATTTTTCTAAGAGTCTCATATTCGAACAGCGTATCTGAGCGGTCCTATTAGAAAAGAGAACATTATTTTCCTAAGAGACTCATATTCGAGCAGCGTATCTTCAGGGTATGTATGTATTTTCAAAGGGCTAAGGTTATAAAATAGATATTACCATGTAATCACTCCAAAATTTTCAAATATATATTGTTACCGACTTAGTGGTCTACATTGATAAAACACCCCAAAATAACGTCATTTTGTGTTACATTTTCAAATTTCAGATGGATAATTTGACTAATTTTAAGAGTTTTAACCCAATTTGACGACAAAGAAATTCATAAATCAATTTAGTGAGAAACAAATTTGATAAATACCGATAATTCTCGGTGGAGTATTAAAACAAAAAAATCATTAGATAATAAACAATTGATTCTAAGCCATCTCTGGCGATGAATCAATAATTCGGAGTTTAGACAAAATATAGAACTCTTAATCCATACCAAATCAATCTTGAACATACATAAAATATATTGATCTCATACTTATATCCGACCCGCCGACTAACATTTTTATATTGTCCCCTAGTAATTTTGTTGTTGCCGTGGGATTTGAAAACTAGGTTTGCATTCATGGGATTTGGACCTTCTAGACTGTTGGTTCACTTGGGTCTAAAACTTGTGCTCTGGACTGCTATAACACATAAAAACAACCCAAAATTCCTCGATTCATTAATAAGTACGCCTACAAAGAAAATTTAATTTAACCCGATGAATCATAAACAAAAAAATTATTAAAAAATAATTAATTGTCCGAGATTAATTTTTGAATTGAAAGTTATTTATGATTGAAATGATGTTCTTTACTAATACACGCAAATGTAATTTACGTGAAAAAACTTTTGAAAGACGTATGTTAATTTATACACTTTAAATAATTGGTTGCCCATTTCAGAAGAAATTCAAGGGGATTATTAGTTTTTTTTAATAAACAATTAATCCAATCTTTATTATACAAGTGATAATGTTGATCGTATCTGAACAAGATAGGTTGGACTTTTAGGGTTATTAAAAAACTTTGAATTTTTTTGTCAAATTGAATAAATTGAGAGAAAAATTGTTAGACTTATTAAACTAACATCAATTATTTTATTTTATATTTTTGGTAATTTAAATATTTTTTAATATTTTATTTTTAAAATATTTTACTTAAAAAATAAAATAACTGACATTAACATCGATAAAAACAAAACAAAATAACTTACGTCGGCTTGATAATTATGCTATTTGACAAAAATTTATAATACACAATTTTAAAACAATTAAAATAATTTTTTGACAAATGTAAGGGCTAAATAATAGAATTAGACCTAGAATTAAATAATTATATGTATGAGTATAGAATTGGATAATTATAGGTTGCGGTCAAACTTTTCGTAAACGCGAAAGGGATTGTTAAAGCAAGAGATAACAAAATCTTGATAAATCAATTGGAAACTTCTTCACCGTTAGATTTGACTTGACATATTTATTCGCCAGACTCCATGTGTACTTCCGAACCCAAAGCAACAGACGTCGGCTTTGACGAAATTTACGCATTTCATGTTAAAAAGAATATTTTTATAGAATTTTATTTGATAAACAAGTATAGATAAATTGATAAAGTATTTGTATACAGTTTTCTAAAAATTATATTATATTTAATGATAATAAATATTCGCATGTGCCTCGTTAAAATATTTGTATATTTTTTATTAAGATTTAATTGTCAAATTAGTGTTTAAATTATACTTCCTTCGTTCTATTTGTTTTGTCAATTGTTGACTTTTCACACAGTTTTAGGAAGAAAAAAATTTGTGCAATAATGTGTAAGAAAGATGATATAAAATAATTGAAACGACAATTTTATCCTTAAAAAGTTGAATTTTATTTTGTTAGAAAACTAAAAAAAGGGTATAAAGGGAAATGTGCCTTATAAAAGTTGTTGATTTTTTCAATGAGACATTTTAAGTAGGACAATTTCAAAACACAAAAGGGACATATTGAGTGGGACAGAAGGAGTACCTTTTTTCAAATAGATGCCCAAACTATATTTTGAGTCAAATAGGTACCTAACGTTTTTTTATGACCCAAATTGGTACCTCACCGTGACTGACGTTAACTTTTACCGTTATCTGACATTGATCATCTTGTTAAATTTTTAAAATTATATTTAAAAATAAATAAAATAAATAAAATATTTTAAAGCATCGAAACTCCCCATTTACCCTCAGTATAAAAAACCCAACTTTGATTCATGGAACCCAATTTTTCTTCTTTGCTGCTTTGATTTTGGCATACAAACAAATGGTTTTCATTCGAAAGCCTTATTTCAATCCTATTCTAATTCTATGACTTCTCGATCTTAAAAAACTCAAATTTGTCATGAGTTTTCTCAAATACTCTTCACCTCTCGACTTCTCAATCTTGAAAAACCCAAATTTATTTTCCAAGGATAACTGGAAGAAAAAACATGGTTCTGCTATATCTCTTAAACTAATTAAAATCAATCTGAAATAAAAACAATGATTTTGGGTGAGAATATTTCTTGTTTGGTTGCTGAAAAAATGAATACCGGAAAAAGATTAGCGTCCGTCACGGCGAGACACCTATTTGGACAACGAAAGAGAATGTAGACATTTATTTGGTCCAAAATATAATTCGGACACCTATATTAAAAAAAGTTCAGGCACTTATTTGACAGTTAAACATTTTATTAATCATATAATCGATTCTTGTTAAATTATATTTTTTTAATTGATTAAAATAATTATAAGATAATATTTATTCGTTAATTCTAGACTTTTAGTTTTTTTCTTTTGAATAGTAGACTTCTAGTCCCTTTAATAAAGTATAAGGTCTATTGGTATGAAATGTGGAGTGGTATAATTTTATTGTATAGAGATATCGGAGGTTAACTAGTTGTAATTTTTTTAACAGTTTTACTGTCTTTTTGAATAAATAAAAACACATTTACCAAAATAACTAAAAAATAACTGAAATACATGATTTTGATTTATACAACAAATGTCAATTTCTTCTTTATTGTAAAAGAATATCTTCTGATTGAATTACACAAATCAAACTATACGTATTATTACACGGAAGAACAAATATGTGCCTAGATTACAAACAACAATATAACAAATAATAAATGGCGAGAAGCCGTGTTTAGCAACAGAAATTAAAATCCAGAAGATATTTCGCTTTCGTTTTATTCTTGGTCGTGGAAGTCGATTGTTCAATGAGCTGGTGAGGATGGCAATGGCGGTATGCCTTGCTCATTCTTGAAGAAATTCTCAGGGTCTATCCTGGCTTTCACACCCGCCAGCCTGAAGAAATTGTTCCTGAAATACTTGGTCCCGTATTCCCTGGCGACCTCGAAATCGGTCTCGCCGCTTTCGTTGCTGCCGACGTCGAGATCCCGGTAGTTGATGAACGCTTCCCTCGGGTTGCTTGATGCGTATGGTGCCATTGCACTGTACAACCTTCTTGATAGCTCGATGAAACGCGCCGCGGCGCTAAGGCCCCCGTCGGACTCGGACCATGTAATCGTGTATTGCACCTTGAATAGGTTGCCTGCACGGTGTGCGAACGCGGTTTCGGTATCGGAAATCTCTTCCATCCTCCCACCGTAAGGGTTCAGTTGTACGAAGATGTTTTCAATGTCCATCAGCACTTCCCATAATGTCTCCAAGCCTTGCCTAGGAATCACTGCTTTGTAGTAATCGGACTTGGTCTTGTAGAACACACGGCTCGTTTGCACTCTATCGAGCAACACATCAATGGAGGTTCCGTTGGGGAAACCGGCCCAGTATAGAGTCGACTCGACCCAACTCATCTCTACACAATCACTTCGTTGTAAACCCAATTCGGGAAAGTTTGCGTTCATCAATCGTATAAGACTATCAGTTTGCCCTAGAAAATGGCCGATGAATGAAACCCTAATGGTCTTATTGTTGCCGCCATTGTTAATAGGCTCCGGCTGAAGTCTAACAAAGAGATCTTTAGGCAGCTTTGGTGCAACTTGTTGCCAACGATAAGCGAGCTCGGTTGCGCCTTGGTTCAATGTCCTTTGCACGGTGAAAACGGTAACCTTAGGCGGGACACGAACCAGCTTGACCGTCCATGAAAGGATGATCCCGAAGCTGGTTGTTCCACCTCCTCTTATCGCCCAAAACACATCTTCTCCCATTGATTTCCGGTTAAGGATTCTACCATTGGCGTCGATCAACTCTGCGTCGATTACATTATCAATGGAGAGCCCGTATTTTCTCATGAGAAACCCATAGCCACCTCCACTGAAGTGTCCACCAATGCCGAGAGTGGTGCAAACACCGGATGGGAACCCATGGACTTTGCTTTTCTCGGCTATTCTATAATAAAGTTCGCCGGTCGTGGCCCCGGCCTGAACCCACGCCGTCTCGGTTTTCATATCGACGTTGATAGACTTAAGGTTGAACATGTCCAGAATAACAAACGGGACAGAGGAGGTGTAGGAAAGGCCCTCGTAATCATGGCCGCCACTTCGGATCCTTACTTGCAAACCATGGCGCTTGGCGCAAACGACGGTGGCTTGAGCGTGGGATGGATGCAGGGCGGTTATAATGGCCACCGGTCTCGAGGTTGCAGACGATAGAATTCGGAGGTTATTAGCACGTAACTGGTAAATAGACTGGAAAGACGAGTTGGTGGGAGTGAGTATGGCATTGGCAACGGGAAAGGAACGGTGAGATCGTGTAGGAAGGCATCGGAGAAAACGATCGACTTGATCGGAAGATGTGGCCGATGAAATTGATAAGAAAAGGAAAATGGAAACGATGGGAAGTGTGAGGCTTAAAGCTTTCATTTTTGCGAATGAATTTTGAGAAGTGCATTGTTCTGATGGTTGAATGGTGTATATATAGAGTGAAAATGGAGGGGCTGCTGGCGGCTATTGAATCAGCTCCCAAGCTGTCTCCATGTGTGAATACTTTAGAATGCACGTCTCTAAGACTTTCAAATAACTAATATGCATATTTATATATATTTCTTATATTCCATGTATTAGCTGTATATTAGACCAAAAGATAAGCATACAACTTTTGAAAATAAATTTTTTTAATAAATTAGCGTGATTACATTATAATATTTGTTTATATTTTTTCCTTAATCATTTGACAAGTTACATATACCTCGCACACGCAGGTGTTCAAATTTGAATCTCTTAAAATGAACATCATTATTTTTTTCACTTGCGTCACTCGTTTGATTCTTTTAAAAATAACTTTAAATTTACGTAACTAATTTATTCATATTATTATATTTAACCTATTAAAAGCAAGTTAGTATTATCGGCCCGTTTCATTCAAGTTTAAGTTAAAAAGTTTATGGCCAACAATCTCTAGAGCATATGGTTAAAAATTTTCGGTTGATATCATTTCTTTTCTCTAAGTTAGGGTTTAATATCCCCTTCCCCTTATGTAGAAATTGTTCAAAAAACGTTTATTACATATATGATAGGTCACTTAATTATTTCCGTACAATGAGTTAGAATTAAATAATGGAAGAGTTAAATTATTTAAATTCAAAATTAATAGACTTTATAGGTATTAATTTTAAATTTGGAAGAAAATGCTTAATTTGACAAGTATTACAAGAACTAAAATTGTTATTACACAATTTTTTTTAAGAAAACATGATCCCCTCTGATTCATTGGACAGTTATTTGATTTTGTCGCTAGTTTGACTGTTTTAAATGCTATCTATTAATAATAAATTAAAAATTTTACAATCATAATATTTGATCTATTTAATTGACTAATTTAAATTAATATAATGAAAAAACCTCGCGTCCAACTTTTTTGGCAAGCACAAGTATTTTGATGATATTTTGGCTGCCTTGTTTGAAAAAAATAAGTGATTAATACATCCCCGCGTTGATAGATAGATAGATGTGGTCAGGTCAAATAAAGAAAACTAAAAAAAATCAACTTTCAAAGATAAATGTTCAAATAAAACCATCCAAGTTGGGGAAGTTGAAAAAAAACGTGAAATCAAACGGTTTTGGGTTACATTTCGCCACATTCGCATACAACAACCTAAAAGAACCCATTCTTGTTCTGCGGTAATTAAGACAAGCATCGTCACATCATCATATCTTCTCCATGCTTTTTAATTTGTAAAATTCATTTAATATTTTATTTCAACAGAAAAAGTTTAACAAAATATATTAAGAGAATTAAATTGTCTGAGTTTAAAAAATATAGATCTATTAAATAATTTTAATTAAAAAAATCAGTAGACAAGGCTTAATTTAATCAACGTTAAAATTTAGAGATTTTTTTTTTAAATATGAGTACGGACCATACAAAGAAAGATACAAACCTTAACTCAAAGAATCGAAACAAACAAAAATACAAACGTATAAAAATATGATATATTATTATAATATAATATTATTATAATCTGTTAATTATCTGAAGAGATGAGTTGTTAAAGGGATGTTAAGAAGTCACCGACTTCTCTTTCACTTTCTCTAAGTTTCTAGAGAGTCGTACAAAAGCATAAAAATATGATATATTATTATAATATAATATTGTAAAAAAAAATCAATGTCCACCGACATAGTGGATTATAAATAGGTGAAATGTGTAAGTTGAGAGGTGAGTGAAAAGTGAGGGATTGTGAGGTGTGTATGCTGTGGAGTGAAACAAGTGTGTGTAAGTGAGATTGAGAGCTGGTGCACGGGTGTAAGTTGGGAAAGTGAGATTGAGTGCAAGTGAGAAAAGTGAGATTGAGTGCAAGTGAGAAGTGTAAGTTGAGAGGATCAGTCCAAGACACCATTAGAGCTCGTACACTCAGACGTCTTTGGCCCAGTAAAGCAAACATCACTTGGAGGTATGAAGTATATGGTGACATTTATTGATGACTTCTCAAGGTACGTGTGGGTTTACTTTATGAAGGAGAAGTCAAAGACTTTTACAAAGTTCAGGGAGTTTAAGGAAAAGATAAAAAATGAACTCAATGAGAAAATTCAGTGTCTATGCATTGATAATGGGAAAGAATATTTATCTACAGAGTTCACTATCTATCTTCAAGAGCATAAGATCAGACGAAAATTAACTTGTCCCAATACACCACAACAAAATGGAGTGGCAGAGCAGAAGAATCGTCACATTGCTGAAATGTGTCGAAGCATGCTTCATGCCAAGAATGTACAAGGAAGACTTTGGGCCGAGTGTATGAGGACAACAACCTATGTGATTAATAGGCTACCACAAGCTAAGTTGGGATTTATTTCACCACATGAAAAACTAAGAAAAATAAAGCCAACAGTCAGCCATCTCAAGGTAGTTGGATGTGTATGTTACGTCTTCATGCCAGATCATCTAAGAAGCAAATTTGACAAAAAGGCAATTCAATGTATCTTCGTTGGCTATGATGATGCACGAAAAGGTTGGAAATATTGTGATCCAACCACTGGAAAGTGCCACACTTCAAGAAATGTGGTGTTTGATGAAGCTTCTTCATGGTAGTCGCCTCAAAAGATCAAGTTTTCTGAACCTCATGACTTAGAAGAGATTTTAGAAGACAATAAAGAAGGTGAAGCGCTAGCACCGGATCCAAGTGAAGAAAGAGATAGCTCAACCTATAAAGACAAAAGTCCATGGAAGACAGGCGTACACCAGTCTACATCTGAGGAGCTTCGTCCAAGTCAAATAGAAGTCGGCGGGCCTGTACAAGAACTACGAAGATCAACAAGGCAAAGGCAACCTAATCCAAGGTATGCCAACACTACTTAGTAGATGAGTCTATACCGATCAAACCATCAAATTATGAAGAAGCAGCACGAAGCCCTAAGTGGAAGAAAGCTATGGAAGAAGAGATTGAGGCACTAAATGAGAATCAAACATGGGATCTAGTGCCAAAGACGAAGAATGTGAAGCCAACATCTTGCAAATGGGTATACAAGGTGAAGACTCGACCAGATAACTCAATTGAAAGGTATAAGGCCTGACTGGTTGCTCGAGGTTTTTCTCAACAATATGGGTTAGATTATGAAGAAACATTCAGCCCGGTGGCAAAGATCACGACCGTTCGAGTCTTACTGGCATTGGCAGGCAACAAATCTTGGAAGTTGTGGTAGATGGATGTCAAGAATGCTTTCTTACATGGAGAGCTTGAAAAAGACATCTATATGGAGCAACCAAGAGGCTTCGAGAGCAAAAGTCACCCCGAGCATGTCTGCAAATTAAAAAATATGCTCTACAGCTTGAAGCAGGCTCCAAGAGCATGGTATGGAAAGATTGGTGAGTTCTTAATACAAAGTGGTTTTATAGTTGCCCCTTCAGATTCCAGCTTATTCGTGAAAGAAAATCAAGGAAAACTAGCCATAGTGCTAGTATACGTAGATGACTTAATCATCACAGGAGAATATTACGAGGAAATAGAGCGAACAAGGAAAAATCTGTCTATCATATTTCATATGAAGGAACTCGGAGAACTCAAACACTTTTTTGGGCTAGAAGTGGAGCACATGAAAGAAGGAATATTTCTGGGTCAACAAAAATATGCAAAGGATCTTCTACAAAGGTATGGGATGCTTGACTGCAAGCCTATCTCTACTCCCATGGATCCCAATATAAAGCTACAAGTAGATGAAGGGAAAGATCTAGAAGATACAACCATGTATCGACAGCTAGTTGGAAGCCTCATTTATCTTAATCTAAGCCGACCTGACATTACTTATGCAGTTGGTGTGGCTAGTCGATACATGAGTAATCCTAAAAAACCTCATCTCGATGCAGTAAGACGTATTTTGAGGTATGTTAAAGGCACCATCAATTTTGGTATTCTATACAAGAAAGCAAAAGAATGCTAGATGACTGGATATTGTGATGCCGACTATGCTGGAGACCATGATACACGATGATCTACAACTGGATACATCTTCAGTCTTGGATCAGGAGCAATATCATGGTGCAATAAGAGAAAACCAACAGTATCATTATCAAGCACCGAAGCAGAATATCGATCAGCGGCATCAGCAGCACAAGAGAGTACTTGGCTAAAGCAATTAATGAAAGATCTTCATCAGCCAACAGACTATCAAGTAAGAATTTTCTGCGATAATCTATCAGCCATACGACTAGCAGAAAATTCAGTTTTTCATGCAAGGACGAAACATATAGAAGTGCATTACTACTACATTCATGAAAAGGTCATTGAAGGAGAAATCAAGATGATATCAACAATGACAGAAGAACAAGTTACAGACATATTCACAAAGAATTTAAGTAAACCAAAGTACGAGAAGTTCAGAGAAGCACTCGGTATGATCTGTAAATCATCTGAAGAGAGAAGTTGTTGAGAGGGAGTGTTAAGAAGTCACCGACTTCTCCTTCACTTTCTCTAAGTTTTTAGAGAGTCCCACAAAAGCATAAAAATATGATATATTATTATAATATAATATTGTAAAAAAAATCAATGTCCACCGACATAGTGGATTATAAATAGGTGAAATGTGTAAGTTGAGAGGTGAGTGAAAAGTGAGTGATTGTGAGGTGTGTGTGCTGTGGAGTGAAACAAGTGTGTGTAAGTGAGATTGAGAGCTGGTGCACGGGTGTATGTTGGGAAAGTGAGATTGAGTGCAAGTGAGAAGTGTAAGTTGAGAGTGAGGTACGTGGTTGTAATATTTGTGGTATATTAATAAAAGTGTTACTTTCTTGTAATTAGAAGTTTTCCGGTTAAGCCTTAGTTTATGTATTTTTTAGTGCACTTAATTGGCTTTTATATGGCCGGCTATGCCGCCTAAATTACATGGTCGGCTCTGCCGCCTGAATAGTATATGGTCGGTTCTACCGCCTAATTAGTAATATGGTCGGCACTTCCGCCTAAGTTATTGTGCACTAAGAAATTAGAAGACAGAAAGGCTAACCGACTAAGGGAGTTGGTGTAGTACTAGTGGTCAGTCTTGGGTCCTCCATAGTGGGTGTATTGGGTCCGTCGGGTTTCCAACATATTATTTGTTTCATTGATTGTAGAAAAAGTTATTGGATCATCTACTAATGACGAGTGTTGAAAGCCAATAGGTTCCAGTTGCTCTGCGTGTTCAGTGAGATTTCATTCTAGATTTGTTCTACTTCTTTATTTTTTGCATACCCTTCTCTAATGATTATATTTTTCCAGGCACTAAGGTGTATTGGTGACTTGGTTGCTGGGCGTTCCAAGAATTTGGATGCTCTTTCCAGCAAAGTTCTTGGTGAAGAGAAACAAGTAGAACCTGCTTTGAATTCTTCTCTCCAAATCATTTTGCAAACATCCGATAAAGAATGGAATGTATAGAAGAAGGACAAGGGTTAGGTGAGATTGTTTAATTAGCGGAAAGTGGGACCAAAAATATATTATATTATTGAGGGAAAAAAGTTAACGGGTCACATCAACATTTTTTAACAGAAAGTAACTGGAGGGATCAAAATAAAACGAAATAAAAATTGAGTGACCTCAATGAAAATTTTAAAAGTTTAGTGACCAAAATGAAAGTGTCCTAAAAGTTCGGTGACCATCTGTGTACTTTACCCTTTTAAAAAATATGTATACAAGAAGGGTTTGTTCTTATTAGTTTTGACCTTGCTTCTTTGGGGTTTGAAGAGCATTGTGCATACCCTTCATCTGCTTTCTAGTGGAAAGAAACATGTGTCTATTCTTCATCAGGCCATGCAGGTGAGAAGCTTTTCCCTTTTAGATTACACTTTTCGGATTATATAGTGAATGCATAATACAGAATGTTTTTTATGCTTTGTCTTCAAGGTTCCGTTATTTTTAGATGTGTCTCTATAATTTCACTTGTTCTAGCAAAACAGATGCCGATTATTTGTGATTTACACAAATAATACTACTTCTATGTTATGGTTTGGGTTCCAAGTTGTGGAAGCAGGGAATTACCTTCATTTTCTAATTTATAAGAGTTGATGCAGAGGTATACGTAGGAAGCAGGGCATTCTCTTTATTTTTTAATTTCTTTATCAATAAACTAGAGTTGAAGTAAGAAGGGTTTCTTGGTTCTGTTCCAAGTAAACTTTTTCTTTTAGTTATTCATCTTATTCTTTGTATGCTAAGAACTTAAAACGATTCTGCTAATTCAGTATTGGGACTCCTGAGTTTTAATTTTCTGTTATTTTGGCTTCCATTGTGGACATAGGTGTCGGTAAATATACCTGGAATTGATAGACCTGAAAGGGTAAACATATTGGCCTAATTTTGGGTCTAAACACTTTCTAGTGGAAAAAATCTTTTGTTAGAGTAGGAAGAATAGAAGTTAGGAGTAGACCTTGAGGAATTAAGCTTTGCAATTTTACTCAGTAGAATCACTTATCTGCCCGTAACAGTACATGTTTGTGAGGTTTGAAACTGGCTGTATTTTATTAAAGTCTCTAAGCAAGTTCTGGTTATGAATCTTGCCAAAGCCATATGACCTTTTGTTTCAGTTTTGTCCCTTTACCTTTGATAAATGTTTTGGGTCTTCTTTTATTTGCATCATGATGTTAGACATAATTGTTCAGGATTTATGGCCGATCTCTCCACCATATAAAACAAAGGAAGATATTTTGCTTTTCTTCAAGCACTATGATCCCGCGAAAGAAGAGCTTCGATAGGTTGTCATGTTGTCTATTTCCCCTTGCCTTTTGGATGATTACGTTAAATATTTCTGTTCTACTAGCTATGTTGGAAGGCTGTTTGTGGAAAGTGCAGGCAAGCTGATTTCTCTTTAGCTATATGCATATAAATGGACCACCGATTTTATTTCGGTGACTTGTCATCATCAGTCTAGTTCTTTGATTATTTCGTCCTTGTTTATGTCGATTTGCAGTTCAACTGCTTTCTTCTAATGCCGGTTGTGGACACATTACCTGCACGTCTCCGGAAAGACCTAGACTCTACATTTTCTGATGACATCAGCAATCTACGACATTCATTGGGCCAACAAAAGCCTTTACAATACTTTTTTTTTTTTCTGATCGACTCGACATACGGAATGGCAATTTTGCAGATTACAGGCTCAAAGTAATACATCAGCAACTCTGTTCGTGTCGGAAAATACCAAAAATGTCACCTGCATGTACTGATTCATTCAGCTCCAAATTTGATAATTCAATCCATTGTACAATGCAAGATGAGCAGAGCAATGCATCACATTGCCGACAGTAAGTTTCTAAAATAAGATGTTTCGTTAAGCTTTTCGTGCATGATTAGTCGTCAATAAATATTATTATTAATTTAACAATACAAACTACAAAAATAATTTGTACTGAGTACTGAATCAAACAATAATTTTAAAAAAAAAACTATCCGAGTTGATAATTATTTAATTTTTCATATATTGTAGCAATAAATTTTCTTGAATCAAGTGACATTGAACTTACACTTAGTTTTTTTTGTTGTTGTAGTTTGTTTTGTTTTGCTTTTGAGTGACCTCTTCCAGAATATACCGTTTTTATATTTCTTTTTTTAGTAGAGATGTTACATTTTTTATTATATATTTGTTTAAACTAGTCTTTCTCTAAAATTCTTATCTAATTAAATTAAAAGATTTTTTATTTGAATCCAACGAGTGGTCCCAATTGAAAAGAGGATGTTATTCATCTTATGAGACTCGGGTTTAATCCACTAAGTCTATAAGGTGTGTGTCTCAAAATATTAAGAAAAATATGAACAAATACTACCTTATAACCACCTTAAGACTATTAAAGATAAATTGTGTAAGGAAAAAATAAGAAGCGTGGAATGTGTTTATATACAATAACTCACTTGGTAGTTATTGAATGACTTAAGCAAAGATTGTACCTCACATGCAGACGCAGAGGTTGTAAATTGGAGCTCGTCGAACCTCCAATGGTTGGGGATGCATCTGTAGGACATGGTGACGTGAGCCTGTACCGGTCAGACCGTATGTGGGCCTAGAGATATTTTAGCCCGCCTTGAAATAATTTTCCTTTAAATACAACATATTTTTTTGAATATTCCGAATTAAAACGATAAATATATGGTAAGATAATGTATCAACGACTCCTTTAATTGAGATATCAATTTGGTAAAGACATTTAATTCACGAATATTATTTGCAAAAATACTCCTATTTAAAACTCCTATAAATACCATATAAACCTACTAGATTTAACAAACGAAGAATTTTCTATTATTTTTACTCTAAATTTTTCGAAACTGTTTTTTGATGATAGAGGAAGACAATGTTACGGTTCGCTGATCATTGCAAAAGTGCTATTGTTGTGTTCATCTCGTTGTTGTATCATGAGAGATAGACGTCCAACGTTTCTCAAGCACCGTAGAAGCATAGGAATATGTTTTAATGTTATTGTTTAGAATTTAGGGTATAGAATTTAAGGTTTAATTTTTTAGGGTTAGAGTTAGGAATTTAGGATTTGAGTTTTATAGTGTAAAATTGCAGGCTTGTGTAAAATTAGTCTTAGACAGCTTGTGTATTAAAATTTTACCCTTCTGATTTTTACTCCTCAATTTTATCTTAAAACCAATTTCACTACAAAGTGAAGTATATAAATAATGTTATTTAATAAAATAATATTTATTATTATTATTATTCTAAATTTACAATTATTAGTTACATATGAATTCAATCCATAACTTTGAAAAATATAATTTTAAATATACAATTATTTTCAATTTAATGATTTTAAAAAATATATATATCATTATATCTAAAAATGTAACGGCAAATAAGCACACTCAAATGCTTTTATTCAAAAATCCAATTCAAGAAGTGCAAGACTAATTGAGTTTTACTAGGAGTAGGATCCTAATTCTCTATGTACATGGATTGAAAGTAAATTGCTCATCGCTTCATGTTTTTATCGCAGTAAAGTTCGTATTTTGTTTGTTTCCCCAAACCAATTCTAGCGATGAAGATGGAACAATTCCTGCTCGATCTGGCCGCTGCCAGTTCATCTACGGTGAGACATAATCTTCTTTTCTCTATCGGCCTCGTCATCGTTCTCTTCTTGCTGCCCAGTGAAAACAGAGGAGAAAATAATGTTCCGCCGTCCTTCCACGGGCATCCAATCGACTTCTATGCCTGCGTAATATCGAACGTTTTTACCTTCACCGGATCGTTCACGGCGTTGATGATCGGGGACGACTCCAAAATTTCAAGATTCTGCGCTCTTTTTTCCTTCGTGGCCATGGTTTCAACTTTATCAAGTCTTGTCTATGTTTTGCTTGTCTCATAACTTTTCTTGTAATACTCAAGTTTATTCAATCCGTGGACCTTTGGATCTGATGATCGCAAGCTTTAGGGTTTTCTTTCTTTTTCTTTCTCGATATTTCGAACATAATTGTAAAGATCTGGTTATTTCCCTGGAATAAAGCCGATTTTATCTTCTCTAATTATGCTGCGTAAATCTGGGTGTGTTGAATTTTTGCATTAAACTGTTTGTTAAAATCCTTGACCGAGTCTGTTTGTTAAAATCCTTGACCGAATAGTTTGGGTCTGTGAGTGGCAAAAGTGAAAATAAAAGCCGCGGCCTTGGCCGTGGTATTTAGATCCTTGCCGACGAGAGGCAACTCCATGATTTCAAGTCTCTGTTTTGTTCTATTTCAAAAGCTTTTCATCTCTCCGAGCCTAACCAAGTTTATAGACAATTTTAGCATCTCAACAAAGCCACATCTGAATTGGTCACTGTGAGGATGCTTGTCAAATCCTCAACATTTGAACTCATACTAATCCCTGCAATTTTCTTCTTTCCTGCATTTTTGAAACTTGATTCAATATGAAGACGTTGAAGGAAATCCTCTTCCTTTTCCATGGTTTACACGATTGTTTCTCTCTGGATTCTTGCATTCAGACATTGTTTTCAGCTGCACTTCCCCAAGCTAAAGTGCAAGTCGATCACACGGAGTGCAAGTGTATTCAAGAAATCATGTTTATATATAGGTAATGCTATTACAGATTAAAAAGAGAACAGCAGATAGAGTACCTCGTGATGAACCATAATACGGAGCTCGAAATCCGAAAGCAGATTACTAGAATTGTTGAAACCCTTTTCTGTTCAATCTATTCATTAGAGAAAGATGATACTCGAAATCGGATTGAAGCAGTTTTCGTTCTTGCCATCTGCTCCTCCCTTGCTAGAGTTAATTTGTTCATCGAGGAATACCAGTCGTCTTTACATTCGCCGATTTGTTCTCAACGTTGATGATCGATGATAATTTAGAAGATCAAAACCTCAAGGCTTAAACATTTTAACATATTGATAGATTTAGGAGCGTTTCTTATCTGATTTTTTTTTTCATGGTCTAACATGACATATTTGAATTATTAAGTTTGATATAAGATTTTTACTATTCTAACATGGAAATCCCGGTAAAGCTTTGATTTTGGCGAAAAGGTGTATGCAAAATGAGTCCTTTCAATTTCTTCTACGTTTATGGAATTGGAAAAATCAGAGTTCTTTAACTGAGATTAGACATTAGTTTTTGCTATAGGTTTAGGCATCTCTGCTCTAATTTTATTACAATTTTATGTGAATTTAGGGTGCGTTTGGTTTCGGAGAATACAATGCATTTTTATTTTTATTTTCTTGGAAAATAAAACATGTTAAAGAAAACATGTTTGGTTGTAAAATTTGAAAATGATTTTTAGAAAATGAAAACAAAAATTAGTGAAATTTTGAATACATAACCCTAATTTAGTCTTTGTTGATTTTTTTAATTCAAATCACAAACCCTGTTTGTTATTGTTACTGTGAAAACTACCATAGCTATTGTAGATCCTCTATCCAGTCTTCCTCTAATCTATGCGAATCAAGTTTTTCACTGGAATTTTACTAATTTCATAGGAAACAAACGATCCTTAACAAACTAACCACATGTTTTAAGAAGAAAATGGAAGTTGAAACCTGGAGATGTCAGATTTAACTCCAACCCATGCAAACCATACAATGTTTTAACGGATCCAAGTGAAGACAGTAGTTGTGGAGGGGAGCCAATTAACAAACTATTTTAAGGTGGGTAGTTGTGGAGGGGTTAATTTTAAATGTTTTTTTAGATTTTTTTAATATTTTCAGGTGTACCACGTGTAACTATTTTAATGATTGTTTGTGAGTTAAAAATCAACTATAATGGTCAACGTTATGGAGGGGCTAAATTGATCGCAATTTGAATTATGAGGATCTGATTGATTAAAATTTGGATTATGAGGGTCAAATTGGGGGTAAAAATTTGTAAGGGCTTAATTGATTTGTCCATTTTTTAGTGAGAGCTAATTTGACCTTTAAGCCTTTTTATTTTGAAAAACTAGATTCCAAACACATTTTCACTATTTTTATTTTTGAAAAAAAGTTTCCGTCTCTGTTAACCAAATGTGTTTTCTAGTTTTCAGAAAACAAAAAATAAAAACCATTTTTTGAAAATGAAAATAAAAAATAAAAAAAATATTTTTTAGAACCAAACGGACCCTTAGTTTTTCAATTCGGACTTGACTCTATTTATATAGAGAGGGAGTATAAAATTTTAAAAACTATAATTATAAAAAAAAAGATTTACCCGTCAAATAAGTGCACAAATTATACTCTTCTTTCCAGATTGGTGTCTGAAGTATTTTTTGACCAAGTATGTGTCTAACGTTTCATTCCGTAACTACTTTAAGTTTTTTTCTCTGTCAGATGTTAATCAATTTCCATGATCCAATAAAAACGGGACACATGACCTATTTCTACAATTTTCTTTGATTTTTATTTTCAAATTAACAAAATGTTTACTTTTAGAGTTAATTGCACCACACGTTCCTATTGAAAAAATAATCTTCAAGAAATAACATAACAAACATAAACATTTTAGCCATCACGTTTTTATTTTACTATTAGAATTGGTTTGTTCACTTATTAATTTGAATTAAATACTATAGTCTATTATAGGGACGACCCCTAATTAATTTTAATTCATCCACAATGTTAGAATTTTTACTCTAAACATTGTTTAAGATAAATGGAAATGATTCTCTTACACTATGTAAAATATGAAAGTTTCACAAATATAAATTTTTTAGCAATCACGTTTTTCTTTTACCATTAAAATTCCTCCCAATCATCGCATGCGGGCCATTAAGATCTGCCCACGTCATCGATTTTAATGGCATATTGGTATAATTGAAGCTTAAACTAAAATTGAGTGCTAAAATAGTATCAATGTAATTCACTAATATAATAATACTAAACTTAAAATTTAATGATATTTGGTGTAGTTTACCCTTGAAATAAATATAAAAAAAGAATAGTAACAAAGTTAAAAGCTAATACACGAGAAATATGCAAAACAATAAAGTAGATAATTGAAAATAAAAATAATAAAATTTAAAATTATTAATAACATGGACCGATTAATTGAAAATAAATAAAATTTTTAATAAATCAAAAAAATTAAAATTAATAAAAAAACATTATTAACAAGGATCGTTTAAATTAAAAATTCTCTAACAAGGCTGTGTTTGATAGCCGTAATTGTAATTCTGGAATTCGTTTTTCGTATTTTACAGTGTTTGGTTCGTGTAAAAGGAAATGATCAATGTAGTTCTAATTCCGGTCCACTGGTTTTTCTTTGGTTTCTTGTGTAGTTTGTTTTACCGAGTTATTTTTGGTAATACACTTTCCTGTCTTCCTCTTCAACCTAAATGAGTATTTTGGCCGCTCTCCCTTGTCGGCACTGGCGCCTTGTCTCTCCATCGGCGACGAAGATTAGTCATGTAAGCATCTTCCGTTTATCTTCCTTTCAATTTTTCTGTGTTTTTTCTTTTTCTCTCTTCCCTTTTCAAATAACTTACAATAGGCAGCGATCAGGGGATAAACCGATGGACGGACGGCGATGGGTTTAGTCTTTGAAATA
This sequence comes from Hibiscus mutabilis, assembly GCA_019671005.1. Lineage (NCBI taxonomy): Eukaryota > Viridiplantae > Streptophyta > Magnoliopsida > Malvales > Malvaceae > Hibiscus > Hibiscus mutabilis. Next base: position 480,483 of record CM033746.1, on the reverse strand, counting down.
AAATACAATCAGCTTAATTACCATGACCTATTTTTTTGTTCCAAAATCCAAATTCTTGATGGTGAGGAGCTCCACGGTTTAGTTCGCACTCCGTGTCCATGGCGTGAGTTTTCTTTTCCCCTTAATTTTAAGTCTCTCGTTAATTTTTAATTTCAATAGCTTTTGACTGAGACCCATGTAAATCAGTTTGAATTTATCATTCTGATTTATAAGTCTGGTTTTGTACCTTATCTTTTTTGCTTTGTTTTCATTCCGATCTAGTGATTTTTCAAGTTTAATTTCAATCTCTTAAGACTTTTGCGTGGTGATTCTCTAGCTTAATTGAAGATATTATTACATCTTATATTGCAAGCAAACTTATCGAACTATTCACTCTCTCTTTTGTTTTAAATTTGTTTTGCTAAGAATTCATTTAATGGTTGCTACTTATTACCTCATGGGAATTATTAACATTATATTTAAATGGGATTTGATCAATCAATTTGTGTTGGGTTTTCTTTTTCATCTTTATTTGGGATTCTTACTGAAGAACTTTAAAGGGAAAATAGAATATGAAAGTTTTAGTTGATTTGTCATACATCTGATGATTTTGTAATGCCAAGTCAGTGTAGTCTGCTTAAAACACGACTTAAATACATTAATTTTCAGTTCTAAGAGAGGTGTTTCGTGGTGAAGAAGGCACTATGAACACTTCCATAATAATTATGGTGTAGTAGCCATGCATAAATTTTTGGGTTTTAATAGAAACCTTCTGTAACACTTAAATCTAATACATAAATGTTTGTGTGCATGTACTTGTGTTGGTTTATACAGAAATGTTATTTATGGACTACTGTAGTGCTTGCAAGTTCTTTTATAGTAGTTAATGAATAATTGTTGTTTCCTTGGGACATTCTGGTGGCTAAGTAAAATTGTTGCTTGTTTATCACTCACCTAAAAAAGATTCTTCCTTTTTATTTGAGATTTTTCATAATTTTGTGTTTCTAATAAAAGTGGGGCATATTCTTTGTATGTTATCGTGACCTTTCTACTGAGATTGTAATGAGTGAACATGGGGCTGTCAAACTTGGGAGGAAGGAACTTTATCCTCAGAATACAAGGGTTGGTCGTGGAGAAAACGAAATCGGAGAAGTTGAAGCCGAAGAAGGGAGTAAAGATAAAGAAACCGAAGATGATAGAAGAGGGAGTGACCGAGAAAAATCAGAAGGAGAATAAAGCGAAAAAGTTAAGGATCTCTTTGATGAAGATGATACAGAGAATGATATCGAAACTATGGATGTAAAGGAGATGATCTAAAAATGATGAACACAGAGGTAAAACAAAATCAATGATCATATGCAGAATGTTATAGACATTTAATTTACCAAGTAAAAAAGTAAGTGTAGCAAAGAATTGGTTCTTTTCATTTTACGAAGAAAATTTGATCATCTTTCTTGCAAATAACAGTGAAGGTTGCAGGAGAATAGGTTTTTATTCCAAAATCCAAATTTGTGCAGGTGAGGAGCTTCACGGTTTAGTTCGCACTTCGCATCCATGGCAGGTGACTTCAAGTTCGACGAAAAGGTCTGTCCCACCTTCTATTGCTTGATTTTTCTTTTCCTCCTTAATTTTAAGTCTCTAGTTAATTCTTATTTTCAATATCTTTTGACTGGGATCCTTGCAAATCAGTTCGATTTATCATTCAGATTCAGAGATATGGTTTTGTTCCTTACCTTTTATGCTTGTTTTTGTTTCGATCTAGTGGTTTACAAGTTTAATTTCAATCTTTTTAGAGTTTTTCATGCTGATTCTTTAGCTTAATTAAAGATAATTTTACATGTTATATAGCAAGCAAACATATCGAACTATTCTATCTATTTTTTGTTTTAAATTTGTTTTGCCGAGAAGTCATTCAATGGTTGTTACTTGCTACCTCATGGGAATTATTAACACTATCTTTGAATGGGATTTGATCAATCAATTTGGGTTGGGTTTTCTTGTTCAACCATATTTCTTACCTCTTTGTAATTATGGAACGGATGCTCCTTTTCTTAAGAAAGTGTTTGGAAACGTGTGAGAGTTGTTTCTTGAAATGTTAGAGATGTGTTTTGTTGTCAAAGTTCATTTGTGTAAGTCGTCAGAAGGTTGAAATGTGCTCTGTTCAGAAATCCAAACTGGATCGATTTCAAAAGCTTTCATAGGTAATATTGGTTGGACGATGAGTTTGAATTTTACTAGTAGATTCCAAGCTCATTACAGCTTCACTTTTAGGACTTTGAATTTGGCAGCTCTCTTGAGATCCTTGTACTTGCAAGTGATGGACTATATCAAATTTGTTTACTTTGAAGAAAACAAGCGTAGTTAATAAGTAATAGCTGCAGCTTTGCCTTTGATTAGGAGGTTGTGGCTAATACATGATCCTGAGCAAGCAGCTGATGCAAAAGGCATCCCAGAGGGGTAGTGCAGTGGTGATCTGTTTCTTGATCAATCAAGGTGGTTTTTCCCACAATCCTTTTGTCAGTTCTGTCATTCAAAGAGTTTCTCCTTGTTGTGTATATGTAATTAATAAGACAATATCGTTGAATTATTATAGTGTACTACTAATTATGTTATTGAATAATATTATTTTTTAGCTTGATGGAGTAAGTATGAATTATGTAATTGGATGATATTATTGTTTAATGTGATATGATACTAATAAATATCAATCTTTGTTCCTTTTTTATTGGTATGGAAGCAACAAATATTTTCAATCCGTTATTAAGTTTATAACAATTGAATCCAATTATAATATTAATTAGAAACTATAATCTAAAAATAATGTCAAAATACCAATGAAAAAGTATCATGAAGACTTCAAATTCAAAACAATATATTTATAACACATCCTGCATAAGTTATTCATATTATCTATTATCATGAAAAAAATTGAGTAACAAGTGTTTTTATAAAAATAAATCATTATAATATACATACTTAAAATTTTACAAAACTTAATTTATAGCAAGAAAATTAACTCAATAAAAATAAAAGATAAAAATTAATAAAATCTAAAATGTGTACTTGTTTCACTGAAAACTGATATCTAAAATGATTTTCAGTAAAATTTACCAAACAACGGAAAATGATTTACACAGTTTTATCCAAACATCTAAAAATGGTTTCCGTAATCAGTTTTACAAAAAATATAATTTATTTTCCAGAATTTATTTTCCAAAAATAGTTTTCAGTGAAACAAACGGGTCCTAAAGTCATTTGTGAGTTCAACATCTGCCAGCTCGCTAATAAGCTATTCTTTCGGGCTTACACTATATTAAATATAGCACAATCACCCCCGGTTTCCATTTATGCCCTCCAATCAGATCACCAAGAGAGAGATTCAACGAGTGATCCTAGTGGAAATGATGACAATGTTCATCGTAAGAGATTCGAGTTTAGGTCGCTTTGTCTACAAGGTATTTATATTTTGTCAAAGAGTTAAGAATACAAATGTTACCTTGTAATCACCTTAAAACTATTCAAGAGAGAAAGAGAGAGACTGAAATATTCTGAAACCCCTCAAACTCTCACCAACCAGCCAACACCGACCCGTAGCTGTCGTCATCAACATTGTCAGAAACGTTGTTCTATCCTGATCATGCTCATGTTCGTCACTCGTCGTTCTTTAACGTCGTTCGCCAAGAAGAATCGTTTGAAGTTTCGTCGAAAAAAAGCTTGTTCTTTTAAGCGATTTTCGGGTGCTCCCCCGACGTTGGTAAGCTCCAAAACATCCATTCCTTTTTAGTTCATTGTCTTTCATGTCTTTTTTTCGAAACTTTTCTAGCCCGTTCGAGTCGCTGCGTGACTTTTACTCGTTCTCAGGGTGATTTTCAGCCACCAGTGTCATTTTAATACATTTTAATTTTTTATATTAATTTTATTTTTTTAATAATTTTTTGAATATTTTATTTATTTTTATTAAGTTTATAGATTTTTTAATCAAAATTGAAGAATATTTTTTACTTTTTATTAGAGTTCTCACTTTGCTTATTTTTAAAATTACGAGGGATTCAAAGAATATTACACAAATTTGTTAATCAATTTTTACGTACATTCCATTCCATTTGTAAAGTTTAACTCGAAAAATTAAAATTTATCTAATTTTATTCAAAAACTAAATAAATCAATTAAATTAACTTTAAACCTGAACAAATTCTATATACAGTTTTAATATTTTTAAATTTTGATAATTTCTTAAATTCCTATTTTTTAGATAAGATATTAAATAAATTATCAAACTTTCAACTAAAATCAATTATGCTCTTGGACTCAGTAAAAAATCAATTATGCCCCTGAACTCAGTAAAACAAATCAATTCAGCCCATCTGTCATTTCATCATCACACATGTACTACCACGTCAGCATCATGGAACTGCCACGTCAACATTATAACAGTCAACACCGGTCAAGGGACAAAATTAATGCAATTCGCGAAGTAAAAAAATTAATTGACTGCGTTTTCACTCGAAAAAAAAAATCGTTATTTTAGGTCGAACTCATAGGAAAAAAGAACCCATTAGCCAAATTAAATAAAAATTATTAACAAAGATTATTCAAAGGGTAAACTGAAAGGATGATTCTCTATGTTTTTGGTTTGTTCTCTTCTAATTATCGTTTTTGGAAGAAAAAAAATTAGTTCACTTATGTTTTTAGGTTATAATATTTTGATCACTCGAATATTAATATCAAATAAATTGCTCACGTGACAGGTTGACAAAAATCGTTAATTTTTAATTTAGACTATAAACTTTAGCAAATTTACTCTTATCACCCATTTTCAAATAAAAAATCTAAAATCAACTTATCCTCTCAAAATTTCACTTCCATCGAAACTTTCTCCTTGTTGTCGTTGTCACTGTCACTGTCAACTGTTATCATCGCCGCCGCAACCAACCTAGATGGTGGATAAGAAAAGTAGGATTTGGAAATGATGGGTGATAGCGTTTGCAATTAGACTTATTGGGCTAGCGGTGTTGGTGTCAGTGTGAGTAGTGATGGTGAAATGGTGGGGAGAGAGGAAGGTAAAGAAAATGGAGAAGGAATATGATTTCACATGGGGCATTGGATACGTTCTGGGTTAGAGGAGATCATAAAATGCCTTCTGCATCAATGATCAGAACACAGCCAACACTTGAACATGATATGTTCCTTGACCTTTTCTTTTGTTTTTAGGTTTGTCATAGGAGAAAAAAAATCTATATGCAGCTTTTGGATTGATCTTGAATTCTTGATATCTTCTCATTGTTTTCGAGAATTACTTGCAATTTTATTTGACACAATATCTCCTCGTTGTTCTTCTGAATACATGTTACCTTTATAAAAGTATTGTTTTTAATGTAAATCTTATAATATTTTTGTTTGTTTTTAAGTACATTTAGTTACATTAGGTGTTAAAATTAAGCATTTACATAAAGAGTTAAGAATTCTGTCTATACCAATATGAAAGGTTATTTTGTTGGCAATTTTGCAGGTTTGACATAGTATTGGCACAGAAAAGCAATGCATGAAGGAATGCAATAGAGAATGCCGAGTGTTGTTGGCAAAAATGGAACAAACAATGTCAAGCACCGGTTGCAGAGAAGTGAACTTGATGCCACGCCAAGAGACTATTGAACCCCGAAAAAATAGGATAAGATCAGGTTGCTAAATGATCGCAATTGGATCAATCTTCGAAAAAAATAGCGGATAAGGTGGTGCCAGGTTATGTTGGCAAAGACATGTCAAGCTTGGTTGCCAAGGCAGCGTTGGCATGATGACATCATCCCTAATCCGGTTAGCTTATCACACATCTTGATAGGCTTATCAAGGATAAGATGACGCATTCTTATCTCTTGGACGTTCAAATTCAAATCAAAGATTTATCATAACAAATTTGATTTATACTTATTTAATTAATATTCATTAATATATTATATGAGTGGGTCATGGGGCGGGTGAAGTAGAAATTGGGTAGATCTGAAGACCCACGTGGGTGGTGGGGCAGGGATAGTTTTAGTATTGCAGGTTGCAGGACATGGATAATTTTAAATTTTATACTCGCAGTGGGTCATGGGACAGGAATGGAGATAAAATCTCTTGATCGAGATAAATGTGGGAAGAGTACCCTTCGCACCCTTCTCGTCCAATTGACATAGCTAGATATTAGATTATTTTGTGAAATAAGACTATCAGTACATTATAAAAGGGAAGTCGTCGTGTCTTTAATACGACTTTTAAAAGTTACCTAGACTGCAAGACGACCTTTGTGACTTGAAATATTCTCTCTTCATTTATCGATAAAAAAATTCTTCCATTGAACTCATCTAATATTTTCAACGATTTTCAAACTCGTTCAGTTTTTTTTTGATAATATTGCCTTTTTATTATAATAACATCCCTAATTCACAACATAAGTTCTTTTCATCCATATGAGCCATTTTTTTTTCCAAACACGGTCCAGTAATTTTACCAACTAAAAATATAATACATTATTATTCAAAAAAAAGTAAAGATGGGGACTCCAATTCTATTTGGATAGTTTTCCATTAATTTCTTGTTTCAATATCACAATCACTGACAATGAACTTTCAACAAATGGGCCCCAAAGTTTCTCTTTGTGGGCCTACCAATTGCAGCTACGAGGCCATTTTTTAATGTGGTTTCTACCTATCCTCCAATAAGTATTGACTAGACTTAGGTGACGTGGCCATCGAATATCAACAAAGAAGTATTCATGTTTGTTTGGTTTTTGCTCGTTAAAAGCTTTAAAAATGTGTGCGCTTATCATTTAAAATTACTTTCTGCTCACATTTATTCATTTAAATTCAATGAATTCGTTAACCAAGTATTGATGTAGTGATAAAATTGATTAGGGTAAACTACAACAAAGGTCACTAAATTATAGGTAAAGTTACATATAAGTCATCCAACTATTAAAAGTTAAATTTAGATCACTTATTTATAGGTAATGTTACATTTGGGCACTTAATTTTTAAAGTTACATATGAGTCAATCAATTATGGGTAAGATTACATTTGGGACTCCAGCAACAAGGAGAAATGGACTGCAAACTGAAATCCAATTCTCGAAAACAGCTCGTTAATTGTAGGGGCGGAGCCAAATTAAGAAAAAATTTAAATCTATCTTTAATCATAATTTAATATTATAGTTTAATCTTGTTTTTTTATCATTTATTTAATTAAATGAGTAGCACTCTATGAATGTTACCAACTACTTGTAATTGCAAAGCTGATTGTAGAATTAGTATGATAAGTTAATCGAGCATCAGTTCAGTTAAGAAAAAGATTAAAAATTAATATTAAAAATAAATGTATTATAAGATTATTTTATGCCTTTTAATAGTTTTATATGTTTTTAGAAACTATATAGTGTACTTATAACTTTAAAGAAAATAATAAAATTTTCTAATGGATGAGTTGTTAAATTTAGAGCTTAAGATCCTTTAATTGTGAGTTCAATGGATTTTAAAACTTTAACATTCGTGTTGATTTAATATTTTATTTATATAGTACTTTTTTTTCTTCACCCAAAATTTCAATGTCAAAAAATCTAATATGGATTGAAAATTTACAAGGAAGTTTCTAAACCTATGAAATTAAAAAGAAACTCAAATAGCGATGTATCAAATGATTATTCACCGGATAGTATATTAAAAAATAGGCATAGTGCTAAAAAAAATGCCCCTAACATTTGATTGAAATGTCACTTTGCCCTCTATTTTTTTTGAAGTAATTTAGCCCTTAACGTTTCATTTTGGATCAAAATGACCCCTATACGGATGAAAATTGTTAGTCAACTGACGATAAACAACTTGAAATGACTTGACAGAACGACACGTTAGAAGAAAAAAACATATTTTATACAATTTTATAAAATTATATTTTTGATTGACGTGTCATCTTGTAAAGTCAATATATTTACCTATGACATTACTATCGCGACGAGCACTGTCATGTAGGGTTTTCATATCATTTTAAGTAATTTACCGTTGGTTGACTAATAGTTTTTATCCGCAGATGGACCATTTTGACCCAAAATAAAACGTTGAGGGCAAAATTGTATCAAAAAAGAATAGGGGCCAAAATAATAATTTAATCAAACGTTAGGAGTATTTTTGGTATTATGCCTAAAAACAATTTAGTCCTTTACGTGTCTAATTTAAAGACTAAAGTCCTACAATAGTCTAGTATGCATTATCGAGTGAACCTTAATTTTTAAATCAAACATTTGAATATTAAAATATCATATATTCAATTTAACGAAGATCCCATTAACAATGTTATTAATTAAATATTAATTTTCGAATCACACAAAAAGAAAGACTAGACTCATAGAAAGAAAAGCTGAAAACCTCGATATCAAAATTTTGAAGAATACAAGGATTTGGGTACAATTAAACCAAAATGGAAAAGTAAAAACGTAGGCAAGTTTTCCATGTAGATCGACCAAATTTTATCAGAACAACCAATTAAAACTCAAAAGTTGTCCCTTAGCCCACACTAACTACCAAAAAAACCTAGTAACTTGTCATTAAACTACCATTAACCGCTCTAAAATTCCGACAGTTAAAACTTCATTTTCAACATCCAACCTCAGAAAAAACAAAGTTCGTTCATGGCTTCCATATGGATTATTCTCTTGTTCGTCACTTACATGGAACCGGTATTTTCTGCAACAGTCGTCGAGGACCTTGCGAATTTGCACCCACCTCCGGATTTCAACACCACCATCACTTCAAACTGTCTGAAAAACCCATCACTAAGGTACTGCGGTTCATCTCCCATGGACCTCGATGTCATCTTTAAGTTCACCATTGTCGCCAGTCACCTCTGTAACGAATCGAAGAACCCGAACTGCGTCGAAACGTTCCCGAAAATCGACCTTCGGAACCGTCCCAAGATCGCCCCGCTCTACTTATCCTTCACATTTTTCTGGAAATATTGCCCCTTAACCGTCATCTCCATTGATCTCTCCAACAATTCTCTAAAGGGTACTTTCCCCATTGATGTCTTGTTCTGCACGCAAGTACAGGCTCTTGATTTCAGCCACAATTTCCTTACGGGGGATGTCCCAATACAAAGCTTATCCCCTTTGACAAACCTTACGGTTCTCAATCTTTCATACAACCATTTCTCCGAGGCTAAGATATCGGATTCTCGGTTCTTGAAACGGTTCGATCCTTCGTGTTTTTTCCAGTCCGGGATCATCCCAAGTCACCATAGGTATAAGATAAAGGCTATAATGTTACTGCTCGGGTTTCCGTTGGTTGTCGTTTTCATGGTAGGTTGCCTGTGGTGGCTGTGTTTTCGTAGGCCGGATTACTTACCGGGACTGCTTCGGAATAAGCACAAGTTCACGCCTGCAATGTTGAAAGGAGCCACCAATGGATTCTCAAAGAAGAATATAGTGGGAAAAGGTGAGGGTTTTGTTACCTATAGAGGGGTCTTAAGAGATGGCACTCAAGTGAGAGTTGAAACCTACTTGGACAGCAAGAATCCAAGGGAAAAGTGTCAAAGGAAGTATGTGGAGGAATGTAAAGTTTTGGTTCAGTTGTGCCATAAGAACTTGGTACTGGTTTATGGTTGGTGTAGTAATCGACACATTAGGGCCCTCGTCACTGAATGGATAGGCCGAGTGAGCGTCGACACATGGCTATTGGAAACAGGTCCATCTTGGAAACATAGATTCAAAGTGTTGGTGGGTATTTTGAAAGCACTGTGTTATCTTCAAGACCAATGGCCTGAGATATGTTGTGATGTAAAAACAAGCAGCGTTTTGCTCCGTGAAAATGGTGAGCCTTTGATTGCAAGGTTTAGGGTTGGGGACGACAGCATCACAAAGAGTGAGTCTAATATGACCCGAACCAGTTTTCGGTTTTCATTTAAGTTTAACATAAGTACATTGACTTGTTTTGTGTCGCAGAAATTCACAGATTCGGAGTTTTTGTGCTGGAGATGATGACGGACCAAACACTGCAAGATGAGTTCAAAGGGAACGAAGCAGGGTTTGTTGAGTATGTTAAAATGGTTTACCCTGGAAAGTTGCAGAAGGTGATTGATGAGAAAATGAAACTGACAGAGAATACACTTGATCAAGCCAGACAGACAATATACATTGGCTTAATGTGTGCAGATCATCAAACATGTAGGCAGCTTAGCTTGGGTCAGATTTATAACATGATAGCTAAAGTCCACTCTCGTGTACGGTGAAAGGTACGAATGTGTCGACATAATCCGTAACAAAAGAAAACTCTCCTACTTGTTCATGTATACACTTGACATGATTTTCATCAATGGCCTCTTTGGTCTTGCAAGTTTCTTGTTATCCAAGGAAAAATCATTAGGATTTCTTCTTACTCTCAGATGAAAAACTGGGGGTAAATATAATGATTATTCAAAGCAAATGAGCAAAATTTCTCCATCATAAGATAACATACAGTGATATGCAGCACACAAAAACTAAGCACTTCTACAGTACAAGATCACAACAAGTTCGAAACAACAAATCATTTAATGATGGCGGGTCTGTTGCCTTGCACCTTAGATCGGGTCTTATGAACTTTCTTTGGTGCTTCAGTTGTTAAAGCATACATCTTCACAGCAAACAATTCCTCAGGCAATCCTTTCTGGTCCTGTTTTCAAGAATAATAACAGGATAAATTATGCTACCAGAGAAACGGAATTGCTTCATGGTAATTCAGAAAGATCGGCTTTTGAAACAACGTTCTCGTCAACTCTACTCAGCAGCATAAATTATAGGTAGAACTAAGCCTCATAAAGCAACAATTGTTGATCAAATGAGAACATTTTAGCGGATTATTCTGTTTATAAAGCATTATAATTAATCATCTGTTATTAAGTGCACAGTGTGTACAAGAAGGAACCTTCATTTTACACAGGTGCAATCCACACTGACGAAATAGGTCCTTGAAGTATAAATCGGATCTCGTGATGCTTCGGTCTTCTTTATCCAAAACAAATCCTGCAAATGAGTAATAATAATAGCTCAGTGAAACTCATTTTGCCACCGGAAGAATTCCAGAACTGTTTAAAGACCGATGAAGAGGTTTCAAATTGCAACCTCATTTCAAAGTGAATTTATAGATCCTATAAAGTTGGTTCCAGTTACAGAAATAGCAACCACTTTGCCATGTTCACTAGTTTGATATTGCACATCACTTTATGGCCAAGGGAGAATAATAGGAGTAGGGAAAAAGGATCTTTTTACAATTTGCCCCTTTTTTAAAAGCAACAAATTTTTTATTCAAGGGAAGACACAGATGAATACAAAATTAAACAGTAGTTACCAAGAAACCAACTTCATGCAAATTTACCAAAACATAAGAAAGCTTGAGGGATGCAAAAATCAAATACAAGAGCATTTCTCAAGAACGAGGAGGGAGGGGGAATCAAGCATACTAGGGAAAACAAGTCATAAATACAATACCATTTCTCGCAATGTTCTCTTTCAAGATAAAGAATCCACCAGGTTTAAGGCCTACCTGGAATCAACATTTACCAGCGTATTAAGTTAAATTACAAAACTAGAATCTTTCAACTCATCTGATTCTATACAAGAATAGTTTAGGTATTAATAGAAAGCACTTCAATAATCTGACAATTATTCATTCAAAAATCAGAGAGCAAGGCACTTCGAGTATACAGTTGATAACAACTAGAAAATGTCAGCGTATTATCATCTTTCCATGAACTTCTACACAGCTGAACTAGTCAAATAAAAGTTCTAAGTTTTGTCACAAGAAGAAGATTTATTCACCTTTGCTCTCTTAAAAAATGAGATAAAGTCGTCATCTGTCAGATGACCAATGCACCACTGAACCCAAATAACGTTGTACCTTCCGGCATCAGGAGTGAACTCCTGAAACAATAAATTACAAAAAAATAAATAAAAAAAATAGAATTGACTATCAAATTTCTCATTTATATGCAAATATTAACAGCTAGAATCATAAGAATAAGACAAGCGCAGCATTAACTAGCATTGACTATGAACATTATCACTGTATATTTCAGGGGTCATTCACAACTCAATTTACTGCAACCCACCCAAGCCCTGACCTACCTACACCCCAATCCCCCGCACGCACCACCAAAAAAATAGTGTTTGCAAAAAAAAATACTTGAATCCATACATAGTCTAATAATCTAGGTTTCATATTGAGCTGTACAATATGTTTTTCCCAGTATCATATCCTAACAGCATTCCTGACTGAGGTGTCTGCTATATGGCTGAAACCCATAATTTTGGGTTAAGTGAAAAGTTGAAAATGTATAGCTTAGATGGACTCAACCATAATTATGAATACTTCAACATATCAACAAACTTGTATAGTCTTGAAATACATTACTTGAAGCGGGACACAGTAGAAATTAGTAGCCTTGTGCACGTCGGAGGCAACAAAATGTTCCTGAGACAAACTTTCACGGGCGGCATCCAAGAAATGTGACACTGGCTCAAGAAGATCAACCTGGAATGAAGTACAAGGTAAAAGGATCAGGAAGCATAGCTATAATTTCATTTCAAGGAAGCAAAAGAGAGGGAAAAACCGGTTATCATGTTAAACATAGAAATCCAAAATCTTAGAAACAGCCAAAACCAACATAATGCAATAGTTTTGTTCAAACTTTAAATTTGAGTGTTTACTAGCTCAATCCGACGGTTTTAATCCCTCTCCCCAAATTTAAAGAACTTAAACCTCAGACTTTTACTAAAAGTTGATTTAAGGATAACAGAAAATGGCATTAGTCGTTATCGAAGAAAAAAGATAATGGTATTAGTTAAAATCGAATGTGGCCTTTTTATTGATGGTGTGGCAATTGATTTTTTTTTTTTTTTGCTAATGAATAAATTGTGTTGTTTTACTTTATTTTATAGTTTGTAATTATGTTTTCATTTTATAAAGGTGTCACGTGACGGGCATGTACATTTTCAACGAGTTCTGACGGCTAAGCTTAGATAGGACCATGTCCATTTAATCTAAGGGCTAAGACTAAAAGCTGGTGTAACACTGTTATAAACGGACTTCTAAACACATTAGCTAATTGTATCGTACTTGGATTTACTTGATTGTGGTTTTACAACCATAAACCTTCTTTTTCGAAGTTCATGTTTAGCCGTTATTCTGGTTTTTAAGATAGAAATATGGTTATTAATTCAAATTAGCCTTTCTAGTTCACTTAAAATCGTATAGTTATGAAATGATCGAGCAAACCTAATGGAAGTATATATGAATAATTACTAGCGTAACAATGTTTCTTTGAAAAAAGAACGACCATTTCTGTTTTCCACTCAAGTACGTCAGAAAAATTCCTTACATAACTAAGAAACACACATATATAAACTGCAAAGACGGTAAACGAAGTTAATATTGAAAATATACAATTAGAAAGAGGAAAAAGAACTCACCTCATTAAAATATCTTATGAGAAGGTTCTTGGTTATTCTCCCTATGCCAGAACCACAATCTGCAGTATTTTAAATTCCATGGAAACTAAGAGCTTATAATTTTCAACTACAGTTAAAAACATCAAGAACAAATGAAATATCTAAGAGGTCAGTACCCCAGCAATATTTTCATTAGTCTTTAGAGCCACTAGCAGGTATTATTACAGCTTGCATGGACTTAAAACGTATATGTTAGTAAAACAGTTGTGCCTCTATTCCGCCTCAATAAAGAGTCTCAATATTTTCACTGCTGCTTTATTGTGAAAGTAATTTTTCAACCACAACAGAGAAATTTAATCTCCTCTATTCCGACTCAAAATAGAGCCTTAATATTGGACCAGTTGTGCCTCACTGCCACTCTCCTAGAAAACAGACAAACTTAAGAGAAAGAGAGCGAATTCTCAGCGAGCTTCTTACAAAACCTAAAAGGAAAAAAGAATGAAAAAATAATGCGAGCAAAAAAGTATACGCGAAAGGTTCTTCGAGCTACTAAACCAAATTATCAGTCAAGTTAAGGCATTCCAGATAAAATGAAAATTTATTAACATGCGACATGTTTCTTCCACAAAACTAAGGCTCTTTTAGCTGATTGTGTGAATAACCATGTCTTTACCCCTAATTAATTATTTTCTTCTCCTTCTCTTCTTTTGAGTGGTCAGTGGAGGGATATGGGAATGGAGCATAAGTTTCATGGTTTTCTTCTCAAGTCATATTGAACTCGACAATCGACATTCGGTTCGATACACACCATCCCCATCCATGTTTTCTCATTAATTAATAGTACAAGGTTTTCCACCTATGGCTAACTCAGAAAGAACCTCAATATCAACTTTGCACTTGCACAATGAATGGCATATTTACTTCCACTGAATTGTTGAATATATACATTATAAGCCAAACTACCTCAACAGCACAAAAACTGGGCATCTAAATTCACACGGTGTAAATAAAACCACAAAGGTAAGCAGAGAAAAGGAGGTACCAAGAGCAACAAGATGCTGATTTCTTCCGGCATCACCGAATCTTTCATGCAAAAGGGTATTGAGAAAAGCCTCGCTGCCCTTAATATCAGCATCATTTACTTGCCCAAATCCACCCAATACCCCATCTACGGACGCCTCCACGCCCTTCTCTTACAATAACAAAAGAAACCCAAGTATTTAATCAGTTTGCTAACCCACATAGGGGGAAAAAAGTGAGACCCAAAGTTAAAATTCGACTTACTTCCCAGTAAGCAACGCCTTCACGGTACCACTGAGTCTTCTTATTGTCATCTCCAGTTTGATCCCTCCACATCTCTTGTGCGCTCTTGAATTCTCTTCCGTCGGAGTCGGTGCCGGCTGCCTCCATTGCGCTTGAACTCGTGGCCCCAATGGTGGTCTTCACACGGTTGCGTAGGAATGGTGGCGAAAATGTTGTTTATGGGAAAATTGTTGAAGAACAGCTTTGGGTATGTAGCTGACGACACGCACACACAAAATCCATAATCTATGTTGGACAAGGAAGTAGGCCTTACTTCTAAATTGGACTTAATCAAATAATACCTACTTGGATTGAAACCACGGCCCGTCACAAGTCTAAAAAGAAATATAGAGTTCCCTTGCATATCTTAAATTCGATTTTTTGGAATCGAATTCGAAACTTAATATCAATTGAGATTTCAATATAATCTTATGTCATTGCACCACGAGCACAGTTGACAACTTTGGTTTTGTATTTGATATATTGATATTGTATTTTTTGTTTTTCCATTAAAAATTATATAAGATAATCAACAACTAGTTAGTTTAATAGAATGAGATGCTAAGTCCTTTTAAGCAAGATCATAAATTTAAATTTCGGTGTCTTGAATGAAGAAAACTGAGTTGAGAGGGCTTATATTACACCTTTACAAAACCCTATCCGAAATAATCGACTAATGAGTTAGATGATTAAACCAAAAATTTATACAAAATAATAATAATAAAGTTATTGTCCTTTTCAACATAAACGAAGTCACTTTGAGAACTTTTTGATATAATAACATTTTAAATGATAATAATGAAGTTATTATCCTTTTTAAATTTTAAATATACATACTTTATTAATCTTTAATCTTTTTTAATTTTTAATCCTAACTCGGAAGAAAAAAATGAATAGGCAAGGGTAGGTGACGGAGGATGGCTTGAGCTACCATTTTTCAGCCTCTAACAAGGGGTTGGCGATTATAATTATAATTAGAAGTACACTATCTTGATTTATTTAATACCATATAATAAAATAAAAGATTTAAAAATTGGATGTGATTAGATTACGGGCTTGCTTCACATGGCAAGATTAGGATGATGGTGAGCTAGAATGTAGGAAATCGGTTTAATTGACTTTAGTCCCTTTACTATGTTGAAACTTATAATTTAATCTCTCTAATACGGTAAAATTTGGTCACTTTCATGACGTTGCATTAGTAGATATAATACCGTTGGTTGCTAACACTTAAATTGACGGTACGTGAAATTTGGTTTACTGTTTCCCGATCACAAAGTCATGAGAAATTATTAGATGGATTCGGCTCATCACATCATTTGTAGTCTCAGCCAATAAAATTCAGTCATTTCATTTTAACTTTCAAATAACTACTCACTTCCTATTGACATATAGTAAAGAGGTGAAGAACTCACCTTAAAAAAAATAATATAACTGAAACCACGAATGACGTGGTGAACCGGATCCATTTAATAATTTTTTCAAAGTCACGATAATGCTAAATATTCAATTATGTTCAAATTATAACAATTTTACATGTCAACCGAAAGTTTAGAGTTATCTTTTTCAAAAAAAAAATACGTCTTTCATTTTGACATTGCCGGTTAAAGTTGAACAAAAGAATTAAATCTCAAATTTTAACATAATAAACGGACTAAAATAAAATTTTGACCAGAAAAATCCCGAGTTTAATTTGTCGTCATATGTCATGCTGGAACATGGGGCAAAGTGTTGTCTAAATTCCACATCGCAAACAATGACTCATAATAAGAAGAAAAAAATAAAAGAAAAATAACAAACAACTAGGGTTTTTATAATTTGTTTGGGCAGGCAAGGAATTATCAATGGGCCACCAACAAAATCCAAGTCAATCATCAAACTATATATTATAATCTTACAGCTGCTGCTCCTCTGCAGGAAAGAGACAACGAAAACCCTAAAAGAACATTAAACATTAGTATTATTCTACATGTCTTAATGGTAGCTTCATAACCATGTGGAGAATTTATTACACTGGAGTTTCAGCTTTGTTTATTACAGCAAGTAATTTCAAATTGTTCTCTCTTGTTTACCTTATCATTGATCTTCCACACGACTATTCGATTAAAGAACATTAGGATAATCTTTGGAAGAATCAGACATGCGGATCGTTAGTAATTCTTGTTACACCAGACCGTGCTCTTCTCGACGAACCATCGAACTCGAGTTCGATAATATTTCGGACCGTATTAGGTTGTAGTTGGTTTTTGAATAAGTCGAACAACAAGCACGAAATACAAAAAATGATTATTTTAGGCACACTAGATTCTTAAAATGTCTCGTTGAACTCATCATTGTCCCATTGAAATCTCCAACTCAGATCACCAAATACTAAAATCCAAAGAACAAAAATAAATCCCCCCCCTCGTTCTCCTACATATTTTCTTATGGTATGTATATAAATATATAGATAGATAAGAAATAGGGAAATTAAAGAATACGAAGGTTAATACGATGGTATCGAGAGTGGGTGAAGGTGGTTAAAAGTAATGTTTTAACCAAAAAGTCATAAAATCAAAGTTTTTGATGAGATTAGAAGGTTCGGAAGATAATTTGATCAAAATTTGGAACGAAAAAATTATCATGAAAGAGTTTGATTAATGAGAAAGATTTATATGTTTAATTGATCCCTTCGATGCAGTTTAATATGTCTACTTAGACATGTGATTAAATGGGACGTTGAGATTCTCAAGTAGCCAACTAAGTAATAGGTCTCCAACGTATGTATTTGAATGTGATTAGATGAGACATTGAGATCCGCAAGTAATATGTTATCTTATGACGTTTGATGACGAGACAAAGTTAGTGAGATGATAAAGACCTCGGTCTTCTTTAAAATGATAAAAATTATATATAAGTTCTTCTAATATATATATTCAAAAAATATATATTAATATATGTAATATGTAAAATTACATTTTATTAATCTAAAATGATATAACTGTAAACTAATACAAAAGTATTTTTTGTATAATCATTCATTAATTAATATGAATTCGATACTGCATAGACCTATTACATTCGAACACCTATATAGTGAGGCAACTTCCTTGGACGAGCTCTTCTATATTATCCTTTGGACGAGATGCAAAAAGAAAAGAAAACTATTCCAACCATATATAGTAGGTTAAAAGGCATCCAATGTCTAATCAAACATGATTGTCATAAACAAGATTTAGGTTTTGTTTAGATTATAAAGTAGTACTTTTAGACCAAAAACAAAGTGTGTTGCTATATTATTTGACCTTTACCTAACCATTCATGTCTTAGCTACAAAACCAGTAAAACCTTAATCAACACTCTAATCATCTTGACATGACACAAACTAGATTCATCTCTTGTAAGCTTACAAAACTTACAAGCCATGAAACAAAACAATAGGAGTTGTAATAAACCTGAATTTAATAATAAAATTTTAACATTTATAACTGAATTTATTTTTAATTCAAAAAATATATAATTAAATTTTAGGAAAGTTCTACAATAAATGACATAAATTTATGTACACTACTAATTTTTATTATATTAATATACACCATTAATTTTTATTTCTTTTTATTTTATTTTTAAATATTTTTAAAATAAATATGTGAGACTCATCAATTGTCTTTTTGCTCTTTTTTATTTTTGTTAATCCTTATTTATTTAATTTATGTCAATATAAAATTATGCCATAAAAATAATTTTAACCCCTAACGTTTACAATTTCTGTCATTTTGGTCGTTATTCCTTTTTTAAAGATAAATTTGGCCCATAACCTATATTATTTTGTCAAACTACTCATTTTTAACTAACAGCTCGATTAAACCGCTAAAAGTTTAAACGGTGAAGACATGTCAATATTCTTATTTAAAAAATATATTTCTCAACTATTTTTAAAAAAACTAACAAAAAATAAGCATAAACAAACAACTAAATCATCACAGAAAATTCAACCCTTAAACAAAATAGGGGTGAGCAAAACTCAACTCAACTCGAAAAAATCAAAATTTTCGACTTGAATGGAGGCGAAAAACTCGACTCATCTTGGCTCGACTCGAAATTTCATAAACTCGACTCGACTAAAAAAAGTCAAATAAAGTTTAAGTTGTAAAATAGAAAATAACTCAAAATTTTTGTTAATTAGTGGATAATTTTTAAGTTTGAGTCGAGTCCCTCAATTTTTCCTGATATATATATATATATCAATATAAAAAATATAAAGAAATATAAGCTACATATGAAAAAAATATGAATAAATATATATGCATATCATATATGATTAGAGAAAGTTGTTTAAATTGAATTAAACTGTACTATAATATGATAAGTAATTACATTTAAATTTGTATAGGAACTCAAAAGCTCAACTCGACTCGAACTCGAACCGAATTTCATAAAATTGACTCGAATCAAAAAAAATTCAAATAAAGTTTGAGTTGTAAAATATGACGCGTCAACTCTTATAACTCGAAATTTTTTGACTCGACTCGATCGAGCGCTCACCCCTAAACACAAAGCTAATAAACGAATTCCTAAACTTAATTCAAAATTCCTAGACCCCAGTCTAAGTTTTCATATCAAGGTTTTTGAAACCTATAATTTTCTACTTTATGTCATTTTTTCAGTGTTTTCAGGATTTTTTAAATTTCATAAAAATTTCATTTGATATTATTTTTAAAATTCATTTTCAAATACTAAATACCCAAATCAAAACCTCAAACCATCCGAATTAAATTAAACATTAAAATTTTAAAATCCCTTAACTAAAGAAATAAAACCCAGATGATTAGTATCAAAAGTATTATTTGATTAAATAATAAGTGATTTCTAAAAGTTTTAATGATCGCGTCAAATTTATATGTAATGTTTTATCTATTGATTTAAAGTGCTTCAAATTTTAAAGAACAAGATTTGATTCAAAGTGAATTTAAATTTGAGGGTAAAATCATATTTGTTTGTATGGTATGTACTGTTGAATTTTAGAATGAATTTATTTTAAAAATTGTAGACTGATTTCATGAATCTTTAGTTAGAATTTTAAATTTCAACACTATTTATGATTAACTCAATTATTTTCCAGTTTTATATTTTTGTTTTAATTTTAATTATAGTTAATAGTTTAAATTAAAATAAAATTTTATTATACATGTAAGTATGTAACAAGTTAGATTACATGTCATTTAAAATGTATTATCACATGTATATGTCATATTATCACCGTTAAATTTTTAACGGTTTAATCAACATGTTAGTTAAAGAATAAATAATTTGACAAAAATATATAGGTTGAGGGCCAAATTTATTCTAAAAAGGAATGATGGTCAAAATATCAATAATTATAACAAAGTTAAAAAGTTGATAGGTTAAATTATAACAAAGTTCAAAATTAAAAAAATAAGAGAAAAAAGCTAAAATTAAAAAAAAAATAGTGGTGATGGAGATGGTGGCTAAATTGTAACAAAGTTTAAAAATTAAGGGTTAAATTTTTGTTATGCCAATTTGAATA
This sequence comes from Hibiscus mutabilis, assembly GCA_019671005.1. Taxonomy (NCBI): domain Eukaryota; kingdom Viridiplantae; phylum Streptophyta; class Magnoliopsida; order Malvales; family Malvaceae; genus Hibiscus; species Hibiscus mutabilis. The sequence continues at coordinate 460,232 of CM033746.1, read as the reverse complement.
CAAGACAGTTTTAACATTATTTTCAAATTAGAATTAAATCTTGTTGTGAGTCCCAAAAATTTATATAAAAGAACTTATTTAAAATTAAAAAAATAATTATATATATCGGTGTATAATATTAATAGTATATATCAGTATATGATATACATTATAGACTCATTCTTAAATTTTAAATATACAAAAGGTACCCGGATTTAAAAGGTCATAACATATATTTAACCTTGTACATGCGGGGATAAAAAGTAGGCGCAATGACAATTTAGTGGGAAATAAAGTGGATTCCCCCATAACAATATCACACATAAAACTTTGAGCTCACCACCACACACTTGCATGTACTTGTATGTCTATATAGATTTAATATAATTATATCTAATTTTCTGCGAATCAAATGATAATATATTTCTTTATCAAAAATATCATTATATATTTTTTGATTTAGTTTATATCTGTTTTATAATTTATATTTAAGATTTGTGACGAAAAATATCTATTGCCTTTCAAACAACATCGTCTCCCCGTTCAGCTAAAAGAACACAAGCAATTATAAAATTGATTCACTCTTTTGGATTCAAGTCTGGTCAAGAATCCAGCACACTGATATGCAGAGATAATACTGTTTTTTCTATTTCCCTTACTTTGACTTGTAATATTTATTAAAATACGAAATTCATCCATACATGTTTTCAATAATTCAAGACACGTGGTATTTTTTTAGTCCGTTCGTGACTTCGTGTTATGTATTAATTTGTTGCTTTTTTTTTTCTTTTTAATATACTTATTTTATGTGAATATAAATAACAATGAAATAATGATTTGTTAGCTGCAAATTTTAGATTTATTCACAACTTATGTACATCTAATGTATAATAAATAAATGAAGGATGATAGGGATAGTAATATATTTTATTTTTAAACAAAATTACAAATTGGTGGGGAGGATGTTTGTTACTATAATAAAATATGTAAACAAATAATGAAATTTACATGCTTTAATAAATAAAACAGTGAAAAACAAATAAATTTACAATGTTAGGCCAATGTCATTGGAAGAAGTGTGTATTGTCAACAATAAACAAGAAAGAAACATAGCTATATCTACTCATTCGTACACTTTGTCACATTTGTGTATTTTGTCTTATAAATAATCATTTTTATATCGTTTGTGAAATAAAAACAAATTGTTTTTAATATGCCAAATTATTACCCCCTGTATTTTTTGATCTCTCGCACCGGATTTTTTTTTTCATCTTTGATTGTGATATCAATTTTAATCTTATTTTTTTATTTTTTAAATTTTTATCTTATATACTGATGGTGAAAGTTTTAGTTTCTACAAGCTAGTTAGTTTAGGGTTTTATTGTTTTAGTTTAGGGTTTAGATTGTAAAGTATAGAATTTAAAGTTTATATTTGGAACTTCGAATTTAATGTTTATAGTTATGGTTTAGTACTTATAGATTTAAGGTTAGGGATTTTAATTTTAAATTTTTACCTTAAATTAGGTATACTTATATAAAAAAAAACTTTACACCGCATGTATATGCAATAATTGTCCAATTTTTCTCTTTTTTTTCTCTATTTCTCTAGACTTTGACATACTTTTTATCGTGTGTTTTTTTATTTTGCATATCTAAATTATGCTATTTCAGTGTTAAACTTTGCATTGTCTTTTTTAGTTAGCGTTCATTTGGTTATATTGTTGGTATACATTTACTCTTGACCCTGAGGTTAGTTCTCTTATATTGATAGAGAATTACAATATCTAAAAGATAGGTTGTGATTGAATTGTAATAAAATTCGTTTGTCAACGTGACATCATTATTATATATATTTTATGTTAGTACTGATAGTGTTTATTATTTATCATCAACAATGAAGATTGTTTGTGTCTATATTATTTTTAGATTTTCTTGTTGATTTTTAGAATTTTTTGTATAAATATATTTTATTATTTAATTATTAATTTATATACTTTAATAGTTTTTAAAAAATAAATTGATTAATATGATTAACATTCTAACTTTATAGATTATTTTGATAATTTTATTATGCATTTCCTCTATATTTAATAAAATTAAGCACTTATTTTTTTTTTAAAATCAAACAACTATGCTTTATTTTATTTATTATTATATTAAATATCGTATATTTATTTATTTTTTGTTGGTGACAATTCGGTAGGATAATTGCGAACAAAGGGGTAATCGGCCCGAAACCACTTCCTCCGAGAAATGCGGAAGCTTGCCGCGTCTTTTCTTTACTTTCCCATCACTTTCTTTTGGGTAAACCCAAACCCGTACCCGAAAGCAACATCCCTTTTTACCCTTCTTCCCCTTCGAACTCTAAATATTAAAATTTTGAAAAATTCTTCACCATTTTACCTATTTTAATTAATTCACTACATGTAATAAGTAAATTATTTTAACTATTGGTTTATGTTTAAATAATTTTATTTACAATGAAATATTCATCTTTACAAAAATATTATTTTGGTATGAATTAATTAAAAATATTGTCGAAAAATCCAAATTAAACGTAAAATTATATTTCCAACCATAAAAATAAATAATTAAATAGAATATATATATATATATATTCATGTTTAATGCACAATCAATAAATAAAATAAGTTATTCCAAAAAAATCAAATAAGTATACACAATTTAAATTAAAGTAATATTTACATGTAAAACCCCAACGTTTATAATTGTGTTTTATTAAGCTAAATTAAACTTGTTAATGTTTTTCCATGAACAAACCATGTATAATTCCTGTGTGTATACTCCTTATTGTAATGACACGGAATTTAGAAATGTTTTATAAAAAAAATTACCTTTTTTACAGTGTTAACATGATAATTTTTGTGACAATTATTGCGCATTTCGTACCGGTGTGATATAACACACGCCACCTTACACTACTTTGCAATAAATTACCTTTACTTTTTATAATCATAAAATTATTTATTGATGACATTATACCACGTTAGTAATAAATTACACATACATTTTACTTTCAGAATGCAATATTTTAATAATATAAATAAATAAATCACACATGCATTATCACACGAGTTTCTATATTAATATCGTGAAAAAAATTAACGGACTAATCATTGTTTCCGTTGAAATTAAATCAATCCGAGTCAAAAGAATTTGATTAAAATATGGTAAGGACGTAATTGACAAAAGGTACAAATAATGAGCACCAACTTTATCATTACATTAACTACAGAATAAAGTTAATTTTTTATATTTTAAAATAAAGAAAGAAAAGGCATTTAACTATAAATCCCCCCACCTCACGACTTGATTACTTTATTATTTTCTAACAGTTCTAATAATGATCAGTTTAAAACTGATTTTCTTTTTCTTCTTTTGATATCTTCTTCAACTTGTTCTAACTTGCGTGCAGAGAAAAGGCAATTTCGTATGAAAAAGTCAGCGTCTCTCTCTCTCTCGTTCTTCCAAAAAAACACCCTTCTTTCCTTGTTTCTTGTAATAACCAGAATCCATCTCCGTTCTTACCTCAAGAACCAAATTTAGTGACAGAAATCTGCATGTTTTATACGTATGCCAGCTTATTTGTTGCAAATTAGAGCACAGAAGGAAGCTGGAGAGAAGTGAAAAAAGGGTGGAATCAGTTGTTATTTCCTACATGTAACCTTTCGTGTTCGTGTTTAGCATGAGCAGTGTTTTTGGTCTGAAAATGGAGAATTATCAAGGTGATTTAAACGACATAGTTCGAGCCCCTGCTGCTCAACAATCAGAATATACGGTTCCATGGCAGCAGCAATTCACCTCCGATCCTCTGAATTTTCCTTCGGCGATGGCAGCCGTTGAAGATCATAGAGTAAACGCCTTCGGTGACCCTTTCTCCACCATCAGAGATCCGCTTCTTCTTCACGAGCTTAACGATTCGAGTCCGAGCTACTTCGGCAGCCCTAATTCAACCAACGATCATCGTATGATCAATATCGAGGATTCTTCAAGCTTTTTCGCTGGTGGTCTTGATGATATGAGGAATCCTTGCAATATATTTTCCCGGATTCAGATCTCTCATGACTGTCATAGCTCCAGTCCACGACTCATACCGCCGCCTCCGCCGTGTGATCCACCGGTGATGGCTGCTGCCTGTGTTTCCCCTAGGGAACATAAGGCGCCTGCTGTGCTTCCAAGTGACATGCTTAATGTAAACACCTCAAAAAGTTGCTTGATTGATAACACCACTGCATCAGTCCCAGTGCAGATCTCATCTCCGCGTAATCTGGGCATCAAGAGAAGGTTAGGGTATTATTTAATTCTCCAATTAACTGTGATTAACAGCCCTGATATGCACGAGTTAACATGTATGAAATTACTGCAAAATTTAGGTACTTGGGGTTTCTTTCATAAATTAGGGTTTATATATTGCACTAATGAGTAATTAACATTATATACATGAGAATTCATCACGCATATATAGCTGACATGCATTCTATGTCTGATAACCCTGCCTTAAATTGTACAACTCTAACAAACAAACAACAATCTTGTCTTAGAAAGAGATAGTTAACTAGGGATCCACTATAGTTCAAGTGCTCAATAATTGGAACCATGTTGTTTTACTTGTCCTGTTGCTTACAATTTACATTTGTTTGGGCCAACATGATTATGTATATGCAGAAAGAGCCAGGCCAAGAAGGTGGTTTGTATACCAGCACCAGCAGCTGCAAACAGCAGGTCTAGTGGAGAAGTAGTTCCCTCTGATCTTTGGGCATGGAGAAAGTACGGCCAGAAACCTATCAAAGGCTCCCCTCATCCAAGGTATATTTATAAATTTATGTACAAGTTCGTATCCGAAGATACATCCGATACGAATATTTCAAGTAAAACGAAGAGTCGGAACTTAAACACTAGTTTGTGTCATGGTATCGTTGTTTAGATTAGAGCAAGATGGAACCAAAAACTAGTATGTCTGAGAACCTATCTTTGACCTGACATGCATGTTTCATGTTTTGTTATACTGTTCCTCAATAACACAACATGTTTTCTGATATATTGGAAGATACAGAACTCAAATCAAACCCTGATTTATGATATTAACGAACAATAGGATTTCAATCGGCTTACAATAAATAGAATTGATTATTGTACTCCAGGGGCTACTACAGATGCAGCAGCTCCAAAGGTTGCTCGGCCAGGAAACAAGTGGAGCGAAGCCGAACCGATCCGAATATGCTCGTTATCACGTACACATCGGAGCACAACCATCCATGGCCAACCCAAAGAAATGCCCTTGCCGGTTCGACAAGGTCTCAGCCATCAAAAGCCAATGCTGGTAGTAGCAGTAATTCTCAACCCCAAAACACAACCAAAGAGACCAAAAACAATGACACGACAAGCCCATCAGTTAAAGAAGAGCTGGAGATTGAAGACATTGAGAAACACATAGACGACAATCAAACATACATACCAGCATTTCCGGAATCACAGCAGCAAACTGAGGATTTCTTTGCAGATTTGGACGAACTAGAGCTCGAGACAGACCCTTTGAACATGTTGTTCAAAGGTGATCAGCAGCAAAACGAGAACAAACCCAATGATCCATTTGCTCTATTTGATTACAACAACAATGCTTCATTCTGAGTGAAGCCAAAAAGAGAGGGTTTTGATTTCGGAAAGCTGCATGCGGTGGTGGGGGTGTTTTGTTTATGGTATGTTGTTATTTACCAGAATTTACAGTGTCAGAAAGATTAAAGGGAGGGTTGTTGTTGTTGCTGCTGCTCAACTGGGAGCAAACTCAGCGACTCCCCACAAAGTTTTTAATTTTCGTTTTGGGAATATTGGTGTGGATGATGGGACACAAAGCCTAAGGAACAGAAGATTTCAACAGTGGAGACAAGTACGTCCCATAAGACATGACTCAGTGATAACTCAGTGAGAGAAGGGGGATGGGACTTGCCCTTGCCGACCTTTTTCCTTTTTCCTTTTTCCTTTTTCAAGTGGAACAAATTATTTAACCCCTCACCTTTCTTTTTCTCCATGTGGGTGATCACTGTTGTTAAAAACCCAGAAAAAAATTTACAACTTGCTTCGATGTGAAGAAAATAAAGAACAAACTATTAGAAGAAAAAAAGCTTGACTTTCCTTCTCAATTTTTATTTTCTGGGGATCTGCAGAGGAAAGAGATAATCATAGTTTGAAGCTTTGGGTTCCAACTTCCTACAACTTGTATCTATTTTTTTTCTATCCCTTGTTTTTTTTCCTTTATTTCTTGAGCAAGAAAACTAAATTCCATTGTATATTATTTTTAGTATTAAGTCAAGATGGATATTGACTTGACTAAATGTTAATTTCTGAACAAAAATCTTTTTGTGTCTCTTTTTATGTTCTAATATTAAAAATTAAATTCTAAATACTAATTCTAAATTTTAAGCAATTAACCCTGAAAAATACACCATATCCCTAATCATAGATCTTAACCTTAACCCTAAACTTAATTTTTAGTGTGAGCATAGAAGGGACACCAAAAGGGGGAGAGGATTTCTATTTTTAATTTCGATGGTATATGTAACCCCCTAGACCCGACTATGCGTTACACTTGATTCTAGAATGTCACATTAGGCTCACAAGAGCGACCCTAAATTTAATTTTTAGTCTGAGCATAGAAGGGACACCGAAGGGGCAGAGGATTTCTATTCTTAATTTCGATGGTATATGTAACCCCCTAGACCCGACTATGCGTTACACTTGATTCTAGAATGTCACATTAGGCTCACAAGAACGACCCACAGTAAAAGTCTAGATATAAAATGTTTTTTTAAATACATTAAAAACTGTAAAACAAATACAAAATACCATTTTAGAAAATTATCAAAGCATATAACAATAGTTCAAAAAATATATTACAGACAGTAACATAAAAACAATACACGACATACATGCCCACTAATTGTACTAGTATCGTACTCCAAAAGCAACGCCGAGAGAACTTCAAATACTGTTGTCGGTTACTATACCATGATAGATTTTTTTCTATCTTGCGATGGTAAAAACAACGTGAGCTTCGAAAAGCTCAATAATACAGAACTACCAAACACTGATGTTGGTCACTATACCATAAAAGATTATTTCTATCTTACGATGGTAAAAATAACGTGAGCTTGAAAAACTCGATAATACAGAACTATCAAAAAATATTGTAAGCACATACAGATATATGACAAGCATAATACTATCATGATGTTTTAGGTAACAATAATCTCCGATTATGATTTAATATTTCAGTAAAATATGACTTATCTTATAAATTAGAGCGCCTTTACCTAGTTTATGGACGATATTAATTTGTCATATTAAAATATATATCCCTCTTCGAATTCATTGTTTATGTAACATCCCCGTGCAATTGAAAAACTTAATTGATACCGATATAATAGATTGAGGATTAAATTAAAAACAGTTTGAAGTTTACAGATTAATTTAAAATTTAGCATGACAAAATATTTCATGTTTAAACAAATTTAAACCCATAGTTTTCATGTGTCTAAGGAACAATACCGATTAAACCTAGAACTCGATCAAACATGATACACACAAATTCAAATATGAAATAACCTTACCTTTTAAACAAATAAACATTTAAAGGAGTAGATCTCAATACCCCGATTTACTCTCCCATCCAACTTGTATTAGGATTTGTAGCATAAAATCAAAAGTGATGTGATTTATATTTTTCTAAAAATTTTAATGTCCGATAGTTACATAAATTTTAATTTTTTTAAAAAAATAAGTTTTTAATATATTTTTCATCCATAATATTTAAATTTAAAATTTTACAGACTTATGCCATTCATTTGTAATAGAACAACCTTTTAGCCAATTAATTGATACAAAGTTTAGTGAAATAGTGGTTTTAAGTTGTACTGGCGGTTCTGGATAGACGCAATATGAGCGATCGCACAGGAACCCTAAAAAAGAGGGACCCAAAAAGTTTAATTTAACTTAATTAAATGATTACTATAAATTATAAATTTTATGTCTGATAATTAACAACTTACAAGTAATTAATACCACAATCCAAATTTATTTCAAAGTAATAATAGATAAAAACTAACAAACGATTAATGCCACATTCTAAATTTATTCCAAAGACTTTTGGACTTGAATCCTAAAGCGTTTTATACTCTATGTGGGTGTCGTAGTCTTAACTTAATTTTGTGTGACATTGCAAACACTTCAATGAAAAGCGAGAGACTGTTTTACAATAGTTCAACGTATTTATACTTTTTTTGCTAATTTTACAAAGGGATGAAATATATTAAGAGAAAATGTGAAGGGTTTAACTTTTAAATAATTGTTGGTCACAGATAGGCAAGTTGTGTTGAAAGTATTAAGTCAATAAGATGAGAAATATTAGTTACCTCATGTTGATGGAAATGAGTTATTTATTGAGATGAAATTACTTAGAAAATTTTTACCTAAGGGGAAAAATGGGAGCAATGGATTTATTAAGATTTTTAAACCATTTTAATTGCTTCTCAAATGCGACAATTGCTTATAGAATCTTATTAACTATTCCTATTATTGTTGCTTCTGAAGAACGAAATTTTTTAAAATTGAAATTGTTGAAGCCATACTTACGAACAATTATGTCGCAAAAAAGATTAAATGATCTTACTTTGATAGCAATCGAGAGTGATCTTTTGGAAGAAGTTGATATTGCAAACGTTATAGATGATTTTGTTTCAAAACATTAAAAAAGAATGACACTTTTTTAAGTCAAATGTTAGATTATTAGATGTTTATAAGTTATTTTTTGTTGTTCAAGAGGGTAATCTAACAATATTTTTTGTATTAAGATAAAAAAAAAAACTTATTTATTACTATTATAAATTAAGGGCCCAATTTTAATAAATTGCACAGGGCCCTAAATTCTTTGAACCGCCCTATTAAGTTGTATCAAATACGAACAAGCACATTTGACACGATTGGCCAAGTTGTTCATCTTTGTTTCCTCGTATTCTCTTGAGTCATGGGTTCTAGACTACTAAAAACATTCGTTTCTTTTTCTCCTAAAGTCACATTCCTCTCCTTCTAAGTAGGATTAAGATTAAGATTAAGATTAAATTTAAATTTTGTCAAAAACAATTATATCAAGTCCATCATTATGATTTCTTTTCAATGGAGGAAAAGAAATTCTCTTGCACCAACGAGAATGGCACGAATGGAATGTTATTTTTTATTTAGGTGAAATGCTTGAATATGATGTTAAAGTTTATAGTTTGATATGATGTTGTGTGCATTCCTACCTAATGCTTATTTCGTGTTTGTCATTCGATAAATTCCCACAATTAACATGTTCAAGTGATACCATTTAAAATCTATTATATTTAAAATTGTTTTTTTATATAATTTTAGGTCAAACCTCTTCATTTGATTTCATAGATAGAATGTTATCAAAATTCAAGTTTCATCTTTTCTTTTGAGTTTTTCACACGATAGATTCTTCTGTCTCCGTTTACACCTTATAAGTCATATATTAGTATAACATTATTCGGTATTGCTTAAATTTTCAATTACCTATAATCTTAATATTTAAATGTAACTTTTGTTGGTCTAAATATATGATACTTACATTCGACTACGACTTTACTTACAATTTAGTCGAGTTAGATCCCTAAACAAAAATATAAACTTTTCCAAATAATATTTCTTTATATTTAAACCGGAAATTTTACATTAGAAAACAATTTCTTCACTACCTTTGCTCAGAATTAGTACTCATTGACTGATGAGATGATGGAAGTCATAATATATTCATTACAAGAAAATAGAGCAAATGGGGCATTTGGACATTGGGGGTTTATGGTTGATACTATTACTCGTGGTTTTGAAAAGAAAGCATTTATTTTTGGAAGTTTGTTGATGACATGCATTACACCCACTTGGCCATCTTTATGTTTCAATTTCAAAGCATTTAACTTTGATCAAAATCTCAATAGATGAGATAATAATGGTCTTTTCTACCTCAATTAATTGTTGAGAATTTTATCCTCATCTTAAGAATGGAATAATTTTAAAACTTGTGATAAGCGTCTATTCTTATATAAACCAACAAATTGTGAATGATCAACCATTGGACACGTTACGGTGGATATATTTAGAAACAAAAAAATTGTGCATGCTTACCTTATGATCTTGTTTTAGCTATATATATATATTTCATCAAATTTCAATTCCTTAAACACCATTTAATACTTTATTTGTATATACCTTTGTTCAAAATTTTTAATCATTTAAGCATATTTGATCTTAAGTCTCTTTTATATTATATCAATGACATGCCAACAGAATTAAGCTCAATCATTAACTTTGTTCAATCTTTTAAAATCACTAAAAAACCTTTTTTTAAGGTATCAAATTTTGAAAAATAAGATGATAATTATTAATGATTATACATAAATTTAACATTTTTGTTAATTTTTGAAATAATAAAGAAGACAAAAATTTCTGTCAATTTTGACAGTTGACATATAGTGCGGAATCTTGAAATTTGTATTAAAAACACTTAAGAAGCAACAACCGAACCAACTGAAAACTAATAAAGAATGATATTTGACCAAAAATTTATTGAAAATGATTTTTTTCCGAGTGAAATTTTAGAGGGCGAAATTGCTTTTTATCCCTCTTAAATAGGTAAACTTTAATTTAATCCTTTTCGCTCTTTAAATAGATGGAAAATTGTAATTTTGGCCCATTCTAAAATAAACAATTCAATTTAAGTCATTGCAACATAAATTTTTTCTTTGAACATAAAAAAATTAATTTCATCTCGAGTTCCCAACACAAAATTTCCGACTTTGCCCCTAATTTTTGTATTAATCCAACAGAAAGTAATATGTAGCAGAAACAACAAATGAAAAAAAAAAAACTAAAGAAAACTGAGGCAATTTAGACTTGGGGAGAGCATATTTTGGTTATAGGTTTGATTTTGTTAGTTTTTTCAGTCAATTATCGTTTTTTTATTTCAAACTGAATCGACCGAAAAAAAATCAGCTTATATATATAATGTGCAAAATTAAGTCCAAACCAGTCCACCAAACCTTTTTCCAGTACAACTCATAACTCGATTAACCAAAATAATCAATCGAAGTAACCGAAGTTATGTCCGATTTGATAAAAAAAAATTGATTCCATTCTTTTGTAACCGAAGTTTAGGGTCATTAAAACTATTTAATCGATGACAAATCACACTAATTTAGACCCCAAGCTATACATTGAGACATATGTGCATGACCCTAAACTTAATTAAAATCGGTATAATTCGACGAATATTTTAAGAGTAATTTTTTAAGGCATCGAATTTGTTTGATGCACGTCATGTCTCCATGAGTGTTGAATTAGTATAAGATCCCAGAATTGAATTAATTATTGCAAAATCTTACTATCGTGATTTCAACTTCGTGCATAAAATATGATTGGAAAAGAACAAAACGCCACATTCTCCTATGGTCCCATTAGCAACTTTTTAATCACTCTTTTCTTTAATATAATGATAAGCTTTAGAGATTAAACAAAAAAGCCTAAAGAACTGGGGATTTAAGATAACATTTGATTTGATGGTTGTGTTGTGTGTTAAGACATATGATTGATGATTAATTTGGTGATGGTCCAATTCCTTTGTTGAACTCTAGAGATAACCTTAGTTACATCTATCATCAAAATGTGTTGTGGAACCATTTGGCCTTTGGTCGGTCCTATGATATTTGCTCACGAATGACCTTTTGGACAAAGACATTAGGTTGTAGTAGATATGACAATATATTACTATATATGTATGAACATAATTAAAATGTAAAGACAAATATAGTTCTCATATAAAGGTATGGTTAGATGCGGGGGAAGCTGAAAATTCTTTCCGAGTGGTGAGAAAAAAAATACAAATTATTAGACGGTTAAAGTAAAAAAAAAATACATTCAAATGACTTAAATTAAAAGTGTCAACTTAAAGTGGGACTAAAATATAGTTTTTCCATTTCTATCAAGAGCACAAGTCTTTTGCCAAACCATGGATTAAACTAGTTGGGTCACTCTCCAAATTTTTATAAGGCTTTGATCTATATTTTTGGTACAATTATCGGTATTTAATTTATTGATTGGTTAATTAGGATTATATTTTGCATAGGTCCATTATAGGGTGACCCTCTCAACTCAATTCGATTCATTCACAATATCATAATTCAAATAGCTGACATTTCTTAAAGGTTCTGATGTCTCATCCTACTAAACTAATTTATTTTTTTTAAGACTTTGATTTAAATTAGTTGTTGGTTTTGTCTTGAGTTGATATATAGAATGAGCGTTATAATTTTTTTGACAAATTCTAATTCTAATCCTAATCATATTTAGCGGGAAGAGAAAAATGAAACTCTAAGAGAAGGAAGGAACGCTATTGATGAGTCTAGAACTCGTGATCTAGAAGAATATAAGAAAATAAAGATGAGCAGCTTGGCCAGCCGGTCAAATATGTTTACTCAAAATAATAGTTATAATTAAGTACATTGCTAGTAAAATCAAGACGATGATGTGTTTTATTTATTTATTTTCTAAATGTTTAAAGGACATCAGTTATGTTATAAAATTTATTCTTTTAATAGTAGTGTATCAAATATTGATACACGTCTCATGTCTCGTATATTTAATTTTTATTTTTTTAAAACTTAATTATACTTTTTTTCTCAACAAAGATGAATTTTATTAGTAGGGAAATAAATTTCTGATAAAGATACAAAACCATCAAACGATAAACAAAGAATGCGACCCCCAAATCTTACTTAAGACTGCAACCCCTAACCAAACAGAAGTAGAATCAAAATAAGGTCCAAATTTTAACCAGTAAATCAAACTGATTTGGGCATATAGAAGCAAGTGTGAGTGACTCATTTAAAGCAGTCCAGTACATATGCATGGCAGTGGCAGTGTGATAAGAAATATAAGGCCAGAATTAATGAAATAAACCCATTAGAATTTAGAACAAGTGTATGATTGAATCAATATGAATATGAATATGAATATGAATATAGGGTCGGTCCATTTTCCTGATTGAGCTTAATAACCAAAGCTGACAGCACTGCCACTGCCAAACCTAACCTTCACCCACTCCCACGAAAGGAGAAAACCAACCCACCAACTTTAATCCTTAACATAAACTCTGATGCTTCCATCCTTGTCTTTTTTTGGTCTATTATTACTCCTGATCATGCACATGATTTGGTTTCATGGACTGTCCAATCTTATGCTTCTGTCTTCTACCCAGGTTGCACAAGGATCCAACAACCTGTGTTTGGTATTAGTATTAGGTTAGGGTTATGAAATCTAACTATACAAGTATTTTCATATGTTTATTTAAAAATATATTTTTTTGATAGACAAGTGTTTTGATTTTAAAGTTTAAAGATTTAGTATAATTTAAATAGAATTTTTTTATACAATTTATATATTAAAATTTAACCCTTTGGATGATATGTATGGAATCTTAAAAAACATAATAATGAAGTGAAATCCAAATAAAAACAACAACAAATAAAGAAGAAGGTGAAGATGGAATTGTGGTATGGATGGATGGTAAAGATGTACCACTAATGAGTAATGATGACATTTGGTGATTAATTGGTGGGAGAAGAAAAATGTATCCAATAAATGCAAGAATTCTTCGCCCACCACTTATTTTAATAGTAATAATTAAAGAGAAATTTTCAAATGGAAGTCTTGTCCTATTTAATTTGTTTTTTATAGTTAGATATGATAAATGGACGATTGTGATTTATTTTTTGTTTATAAAAATCTTTTTTATTTTATATTATTTACTTTAATAATTTATTTATTCTCATTTTGCTGTTTAAAAATTATTAAAATTTAACGAATAGTTCTAGCGGAAAAGAAAATAACGTTCATCTTGAAAGACATTAGTTGAAACAATTTTATTTACAAATATTTGTGTTATTAAATAATTAAGAAAAATAAACATATACAACTTTATAAGTTATAATCAAGTTAAAGACTATTAAAAAATTTATTGAAAACAACTCCTACTGAGATTTGCAACCGTAAATTTATTTATGTATTTAATAGTTTGTTCATTTTGATTTTGATTTAAATTTTCTGCAAATACTTTAAATCTTTATTTTACATTGATTTTTACAACATTAAGCTAAAATAGTAATAAATGTGATAGTTTTTTTTATCAAAATAAGAAAATTTTAATTATATATTAATAACATATTTTAATAAAACCAGCTCAAGAAGTATGGATTTTTTAAAAGTTTCCCCTTGAGATTTTAATAAAATATTTTTCTAAATTTTGGAAAAAAAGTATAAAATTAAAATATTCGTTAATGTTTTTATAAAGGAATTAAAGATTTTGTAGGATTATATTGAAATGTAACCCGTCAAATCATATAATAAAATGGGCTTGGATTTGATATGTCAATGCACCCAAAAGAAACTTGGATGGATATGTCAAATCGCAATAATACGTGCACTGAAATGAAATGATGCAATTATATATACCAATGAAACCTCATCATATTTCAAGCCACAAAAATAAAATTAATTAAATGGTTTCTTGTGCATACTAATACAACTCAATCAAATTTGGAGGCAATACATTTATAAATTAATGGCTAAGTTTGAAGGTAAGTAAAGAAAAAAAATATTATTATGTATCTTATCAAAAAAATTTATAATTTAAATAATAAAAAATACACATAATAATAATAAAATGTTCATAATAAGAGAAGACCTTGACAAAAAAAGCAAAATAAACTAAATAATTCAGACATTAACATCAGTCAGTAAAAGAGACAAAAAATCATCAGGTGAATCCAAATAACGTCTGCAAACTAAATCCTCAAACGAAGCGCGACGAGCCATTCTATCAGCTACCTTGTTCTAATCAAAGGGAAACATGTTCCAAATGTACCTCCTAATTACGGGACATCATATCCACGATATGCGATACAAGACCGAGCAACGGTAGACTATCCTTAGCTGAATTGATAGCCTGAATAATAGCCGCACAGTCCGTCTCAATAATAAGCCGCGAAACACTCAAAGACCAACTCGCCGACAAATCTTTAAGAATTCTCCAAAATTCCGCATCAAGGACCGAGTAGATTACAATACGCTTCAAAAGAAATTTTGAGTTTCGAATATTGAAAATATATTTTTGAAGTTATTAAAATGTCATTTAAATTAATTTTTATTTTTGAATATCATGATTAAAATAAATATTTTAATTTTCGTGATGCGTGGTATAACTCTATTTCGAAGAATTGGTTTAAGTATTCGGGAAAGAAATGTAAAAGTTCCTTGGCAGAAACTGATTTGGTTTTCATCGTATGTGCCTAAGTTGTATGTTATTTCTCTCACGAAAGATAAACTTGCAAGGTGGGGGATTGTTGTTGATAAACAATGTATTTTGTGTGGTGTAGGCCGTAGGGGAGGAGTCGCAAGATCATATTTTCTTTGAGTGCCCTTTCTCGAAGGAAGTTTGGGCAAATGTTTTACAGTTATGTGTGATTATAGAATTATTTTGAGCTGGGCAATTACTAGCCTTAAGGGCCGATCTTCTATTTGGAGGGAAAAGCTTGCGTATTTTTCAGCATGTTAGTTATAGTAGTGATGATGTATTAGAGAGTTTGTATAGGTCCGACTTCGATGGAAATTGATTGCTAGAGATACTGTAGACATTGCCCAAGACTGGGGTATTGCTATGTAGGATCCCAATTTTCATATTTGTTGTTTTTGATGAAATGAAATACAAAGTTTATCTAAAAAATATTTTATTTTTTCGCAACACATTTCAACAATAATATCGAATTACTTTATTTAAAATAACACGATTTTAAATAATACTTTTAAAGTCAACAATTCTAGAGTATGTGGTTAAAACTTTCAAATTGACACTACACATTTTCTTTAAGTTGTGAGTTTTAGACCTAATATGAGCAGAATTCCCCTTTCTTTTACCTCCCCTAGATAAAAATTGTTAAAAAAAACACTTCTAAAAAACATTCCTTTAAAAATAACAGATGTCCCTAAATGTTAGCAACTAAAAAGAAGAAGAAGAAATTATATCACGAGTCATTCTCGCCAAGTCATCTATCAGACCAACCAATAAAAATTATTGATCTCATTATTTTTTTCATGTCATATTTTTACTAAGTGAATATTCACTCATATTTACTGTAAATTAATTTTAAAAACAATTTTTACCAAGAAATGACTCATGATATAATTTCTCAAGAAATATAACATAAAAATATTCACTTGGTAAAAATATAACATAAAAAATAATAAAATAAATAATTTTTATTAGTTAGTCTCATAAATAACGTGCCAAAAATGACCTATAATATAATTTATCAAAAAAAAATTATTTAACATAACACTTCTCAAAAACGTTCTTTTAAAAAAGAATAACAGACCATATATATTAACAAAGAAAAAGAAGATTCTATTTAACATAAGACTTCTCAAAAACATTCCTTTGAAATTAACAGTCGACCCCAAATATTAATTAAGAAGAAGATATTCATCACTATAATTTATTAGCATATGAATCGGATTATGTATATCAACTTTACTTTTGTAGATAAAATATTTTAATTTGAATATTGAAATACATTATTTATTTGTTTACTTACTAAATGTGAATTTTTAATTAATTTAAATATCTAAAAATAATTTAATTAGTTGAAATTTAAATTCAAATGATACAAGTCAAATTTATTATAAATAACTAATATATTCAATTTAATCCGTATTTATGTATTCAAATTTTACAAGATTTAAATAATTGTCTTAAAAATACTTCTTCTTTTGTCTCACTTAATACGTATATTGTTGACTTTTTAGGCAGTTTTAAAAATAAAAAATTTGTATAAAGATGTGATGTAAAATAATTGAAACGATAATTTATTATTAAAAAATTAAATTTTATTTTGTTGGAAAACTAAAAAAAAGAAAGAAAAATACGTTTTATAAAAATTATTATTTTTTTAATAAGATAATTTAACTAAGGTAATTTAAAAACATAAAAAGGACATCTTAAGTGGGACGAAGGTGTACAAAATACATGCATTGCACTAGTAAAATCATCTTGTTCAAATCCGACTTAGACTTACCGGGTCAAAGGATGACCCGACACTTATACAAAATTACAAACCATGATCATCCATTCACCCTAATTTAACACAGACAGTGCGATCATGGACCTCCCGGCCCACCCAAACTGTTCCCTAAAACCATCGTCCCCTTCGGATCAGATGATTGGCCCGAACCATCTTGCTGAAAACGAACGCCATTGATATCCTGAGTGGCTGTCGAGCAGTGCAGTCGCTGCGGTTGTGGTTTCTTTCGCTTCTTCTTCTCATAAGCTATCCCTCGAGCCTTCCCTTGATCGTCCCTCACTTCCTTTAAATACAACCTCACAGCACGTGCAGCAAATGGGTTAATCTCCGGCCGGCCGCCGTTCTCCTCGAAGGCAGCACGGAGGCGGCCTATGAGCGCGTCCAAGCTGCCCCACGCTTGCTTGGGAGGACAGGGACAGCTCCCCGGTGGATGAAGGTGGCCGAAGAAAGGACAGTTTTGTAGGTGAACTTTGGTTTTCCCGAACTGGTCCAAGTATTTGAGGAACTCGAGGACGTTTGCTCCGCTGCAGCGGGAGAGAACCAAGGGCGGTCGGTGGTTCTTCAGGTACTGCCCGAACGTTGTCCAGTCACGACGCTTCTGCAATTCGTATCGGCTTAAAGATGGGACCATCGGAGATAATGTTGGCACTGAACCATCGGAGATGCATGGTGCAACGGCGGTTGACATATTAATTAATTATGTTTTCTAATGAACCAACGCAATATATATACACATAGAAAGAGGAAGAGACCGAGACGAGAGGGTTAGGTGGCGGCTGAGTGGTGGAGACAAGAGGGGCCGCATGCTCTTAATCAAGCGGTTCAAGATTTATATTCAGACACTAATAGTATGTGTCGAAACTTTATCTCCACAAGATAGCTTACGGCTCTAAACCTACTCTTGCTTTGTATACACTGACAGTTTGAAAATCATGTGGAATTCTGGAATCTGAATCAATAATACAGCTATTGGGACTGGGGACTGGAGTTGGAAGCAATTTTTGTTACATCTGGTCGAGATGTCAAATCCCCTTTTCCTCCCTTTGCTTTTAATCTTCCTTCCTATTCTTCATTGCTGGCCTATGTGGCTGAGATTTAATCACTCAGTGACTCATTTGGTTGCTTTCAGTTGCACTTACAAGCCTACCCTTTTCATGTTTCACTCATTCAAACTTAATCTCAACTCAATTTTCTCATGAACCAAACAGAATAATTCAAAGTTAATGAAAGTATAACTCATTAGGATTCGATTTTGGTTGAATCTTGGTAATGTTTATGTGTTATTAGACCTTGTTGCATTGTGTTCATAACTGGTCTAATAGGTACCCAAAGGCTCAATAAGTATAATATTACTATTATAATATTATTATTTTCCATCCTCTTTTATTTTATTAACTTGCATTATGAATTTATTGTACCTCTAAATACTTATTGGGCTAATTATAAACAACCCTAGTTTTGATGGCCCAATATTGAGCTTGTTTTTTCTGTTTGGTGAATGAGTACGAGAAAAGGGCGCGGTGCAACGGTCCTTTATGTGGGTGGGCTCGTTGGCCGAGTTATTCGTATATATGGTCCATATATATTTTCTCGTTTCGTACGGATACTTATTTAATTTAATCAAACAATCAAGTAAATTATTATACTATATGTTATGCAAATAGTTATTAATAAACAAATTTCGAACTAGTGGAAAATTATTGATTGGTGATTGGATGGACCGAGGGATATTAGAGTGTGGTCACATTTTTTAAAAATTTCAAATTTTAATACAATTATTTATTTTATATTTTATATTAATAATATAATTTTACTTTTTTTATATTTCTAATATAACTTTCTAAAAATTTATACGTAAATATAAAACTTTTGAGTTTGTCGTGGTTGATTGCTATTAATCAGTCAATTCTTTAAGTATAAATTTCATTATACAACGCACTCAATCATAAAGGTAATCTCGGAGACTATGTCCACACAAAAAATTAATAAAAAATAAAATATGTAAACTCAAAGACCGTGAAGGAAAAAAAGTGAACATTCCTTTGAATGTCTTTTCATTTTTTACAAAAAAATCAAATAATTATCATAAAAAATTTTATGTCTCTATCTAACAAAACGTTATATTGATATAGTAATAGAGATTGAGAAAAATAAATATTGTATATTGTTTCGTTAATAGTTTTAATTGCATCGACAAACTATAATAAAAAAGATTTAACAACATTAAACCAACATCATTCTCCAATAAGAGTACGTCGTGATAATCGCTATGTGAACGTCAAACTAACATAAACATAAGAAAAAATATGCTAAAGGATAGAAAAAACAAGTATAATAAAATGTTTGAAAAGAGCGAATCCAAAATAAAAAAAATTATTATTTGAAAGTAAAAAATAAACAAAAAACTGATAATTGCACTAAGATCGACGTCATAAATGAAAAAAAAAACACTTTAAAAGAAAAGTAGGGTTTCAAACTTGCATATGGGATACGCAGAAATAAGTGGAAATGAATACTCTATTTGCATAAGCAAATTTCATCGGGAAATTCTTAAAAAAAACCCGCTAAAAAAAGATGGGTACACAAATTCTTATAAATATTTGTAAGGATTTATGTATATGTACCGAAATTCTTACAAAAACAATAAGAAATTTGGTATATACACAAATGCTTATTACTTTTTTAAGAATTTCGATATGTACATAAAAGTGGTAAGCATTTATGTATATATCGAATTTCTTACTGTTTTTGTACGAATTTCGGTACATATGTATAAATTCTTACAAATATTTGTGAAGATTTGTGTACTCGCTTTTTTTAGCCTCTTTTTAGCGGTTTTTTTTTAGAATTTTCCAATTTCATCTGAAAGTAAACTTTACCATTTTAAACGTTTAACCCTTCGCTTGTTCTAATTTTATTGAAAAAGTCAACTCATTTGTTTGCTTGTTAAAGCTAAAATCAAATGGCCTTATTAAAAAAAGTCAATGAATTCTGAGTTAGGCAAAGCAAAGGGACAATTAAAAATATATATCAAATTAGGATGTTTTAATATTACACGGTAGGTGAATAAATATTGGACTTAGTGTAATTAAAAAACAATTTATAATTGAACCTAACGATTGACTTCAGTGGAAGGTGAGGAGATATATATTAAAGCATATATGTGCGCAAGGTGTACAGGTTTTGTCAAATAATTAAAAAATATATAAACAGATAGTCAGATACTATTATATAATCACATTAAATTAAAATATATATAGTTAAGGGGAAAGGTAATTTGTCTTATTAGATGGTTTGGATATCACTTTCTTATTACAAATTAAGATGGTGTTTGTATGGAACTGTTAATCAAGATTAAGACAACTAAACACCCCATTTATGTATAATAAAAGTTATTTAATTAAGCGACTAAATAAATAAATGGATATACGGTTAGAAAATTAGGTAGCAGGTCATTGAACACAATGTACGTTCAAAAGGATTTTCAAAGTAAATGGAAAGAGAAAGGAGGGAAGGGGTAGCCTTCGTTAATTTAGCAACTATATGACATGATATAATATTATTGAAGTCTAATATATAATATTTTTAAAACTCAACAAGTGGTCTAGTAGAAAAACGAATAATGTTTATTTTATAAAATTTGGGTTTAAATCGTTTTATCTATAATGTGTGTGTGCATTATCAAAAGTTTAAGAATATTCATAAACAAATAATACCTTAAAATCATCTTAAAACTATTTAAAAAAATATTATTAAATACCAACTGAAGTTATATGGACTAGTTAATTATTGAACTCGTTTTAGTGAATAATTGGGAAACTAAAAATAATTATTTGTTTTAAATATTGATTGAAATATATTAATATTAGTATAACCCAACAAGTGGTCTTAGTAAAAAAGTAGATTGTGTTCATATTTGGAGATTCTGGTTTAAATCGCTTTGTCTACAATGTGTGTGTTCATTGTCAATGAGTTAAGAATATGTATGAACAAATACTATATTGTAATCATCTTTAAATTATTTAAAAATCTTAAACCCTAAACTCTAATACTAAATAATTAATCTTAAACTCTACACCCTAAATTATAATTATAACATGTTTGTGTATCAAAGTTTTTCTCTATTTTTAATCACCGATTTAGTTTTATAATACATTGTAGAAAAATTTGTTTCTTAAGATTTGGTAGCATTTTTCTTAAAAATATGTATAAAGACGCATCTAATTTTATTTTATAATGCTTGATTTCAGCTTAACCATTTTCATAATTTCACTAATCACCACGGTGCCATCAAAGAAAAAATAAATAAGTTGAAAGATCAAATTGATTGGACAACTGATTGAATAAGCTAATTCAACCACCATTATATTTTTTAAAAATAATAAAATTCATTCAACATCTGAAAAATATATATGAACCATTCAACCACTGTTTTAATTCTTTACCATTGACATGTCACTGTGTGTGTAACTAGATTTCTATACACCGACCAACAAACATGGGTAAAAAATGATTAGAGTAAATAAATGGAGTAACTTTAATTTTTACCTTCAAAAACTAAAATAAAAAAGGAGAGAAATTGGGAAGTTTTGTATAAATGGGAGTATTGTTATTAAATAACTGATTATTTTATTTTTTATATTAGTAAAATTTAGATATGTTATTTCTTAAGTTTAAAAAATGATTTTTTGGATAAATTAAAATTTTGTTTTTTTATTGTTCTAATTATTTTACTTTTCACACCTTCTTTAATTTTATTCCGAATATACAACATTCTTGATTTTTTCTCTATTTTATCTCAAAATATAATATGCATAATTTCATAACATCTCTAACATTTGACTGAATAGTCATTTTAACCTCTACTATTATTTTTGAAATGTTTTAACTTTTAATGTTTCATTATGGGTTAACATGACCTATATACGGATGAAAAATGTTTGTTAACTAACATTAAATGACTTAAAATAATATGACAAATCTACATGACAATGTACACTGACATATCAGTGTTATATAGACAAATGTGCTGATTTTACAGAATGACACATCAGTCAAAAATAAGTTTATAAAATTATATAAAATATAATTTTTTTGCTGATGATGTTTCATTCTATCAAGTTATTTCAAGCTATTTATTGTAATTTGATTGTTTCATTATAGATGAGCCATTTTGACCTAAACTAAAACGTTAAGTGTAAAATACTTCAAAAATAGAGACAAAAAATAATTATTCAATCAAACTTTAAAAATATAATTTTATGTTAAAAAGGAAAATACTTCGATACACAAGCTTGTCACAAAACGTTTTAATTTTAAGATTTAAGTTATCGTTTAAGGTTTAGGGATTTAAATTATAGGGTGTAAAATTTAAGATTTATATTTAAAAATTAGTATTTAGAGTTTATGACTTAAGGTGTTAGAATTAGTAATTTAAGTTTTAAATTTTATAATTTAAATATAAAAAATTACATAAAAAAATTTACAATTTATGTACCAAACTATAACCCTA
Source organism: Hibiscus mutabilis (assembly GCA_019671005.1). NCBI lineage: Eukaryota > Viridiplantae > Streptophyta > Magnoliopsida > Malvales > Malvaceae > Hibiscus > Hibiscus mutabilis. The sequence continues at coordinate 437,543 of CM033746.1, read as the reverse complement.
AATATTTCGGTCGAAAACTGAGGCAATGATGCAATCAATGTAGAAAAAGTTGGGGTGAACCAGAAATTTTTAATGTTTTTTGATAAAATACTGTTTAAAGATGGGAAAAAACTTTGGTCTTCTGATTCGAATAGTAAACTACAATAAATCTAAAATATTTTTAATGAGAACTATATTTTAAGAAAAAATGAAATTATAATATTATGGTAATTTTGCCAATATTTAAGATCATGTATGTAAATATTTGTTAGTAGGAAACATTATTGAAAAAAAGGGAAAAAGGAAGAACACATGGGACGGAAATCATTAGGAGGGTGACATGTTTGCATGTAATTTGTGAATCTAAGACTGAGATCGTGCACATGCGCGCATTTCCCGCTCTTTTATCTACTACCTTTTCCATTCTCTCAACACAAATGCCTCCACTCTATTGGTTCTTCATATTTTTCACCGATGCCAAAGCTATTCCATTTATGTGGGGAGTACACATTTAATTCAAAGGTGGTTCATGCATCACTCTCCATTTTAAATCATATTTCTAAGAATACAACCTTTTTTTATATTCATTATTTAATACTTTATATTTGATTTTATTCAACTTGATTTTTATATAATTATTAGATGCTGGTATAATAAAATAGCATAACATACAGAAAAAATAAAATCGAGCATGTTTAAACCCTCGAGAAGAATTCGAATTTTTTTTGGAAACATCCATATTAGAATTGAGCATTGGTTTTTTTGATTGAAGGTTGACAATTGAAGACGCTATGGGCGCGGAGAAAACAACGCCTACATCATCTCTCTTTTATTGTCAAAGCTCTATGCTTTTTCCGTGTATCTTCATTTATTATTTAAACACATTCATTTGACCAAAATATCAGAGACGCATCCCTCTATCTCTATCTCTCCTTTTGAGTCCTTTCCTTCTAAATTTTGCTTTTCTTTCTCTTTTTCTCTGTCACGTTTCCAAGCTTCGTGGGTGAGTTTTCTTTTTCCCTTTTTTGAATTCAAGAATTTTGCTTGCTTTCCACAGTTGCATGTGTTTATAATTTGATGGTCTTTTTTGTTGATTCCAAGTTGAACCCATTTTTTCTTCTTAGCTCCAATTTTTCACTGTTCTGTTTTTGTTTTGAGGTAAAATCTCTTCTCTGCCATTAAAGCCTGGATTTTTTTTCCCGTTTCCGTGTGTTTTCCTTTGGTTTTTCTGGGTGAGTTTGAGTTCCTTAAGATTTGCTGACGCTTAAAACACATAAAACGACATGTTTGATATTCAAATCATCTGTTTTTGTTTGGTTTAACATTTGTTCCTTGAGAATTGCAAATGAGATTTATTTATTTTTCATCTCTTTCTTTTTGTTACTTGCTTTTTGGTTATGTTTGATCTTGAATTTCTGCCCTTTCTATATTTCTTTTTGTAAAATTCAATTGTAGGGTGCAATTATTATTGCTTTTCTGTTCATGATTATGATATGCCTTTCTTCTATTATGTTCTTCATATGTGTGTATGTTTGTATATTGTAGCACATTTCCCAGAAAAGCATTTCCAAGGAAGGGGCTTTGATTTGATCGTTGAAACTGAGACATAAATTTGTGGTTATTGTTCTGCATACCATAAATTCATTTGAAGCCTTTTCCAAATGCTAAATTCTTCAAGAGGAAGAAGCCAGACAAGGTCAACTCGAACAATGCCGTTTGCCGGTAACATTTCCTTTCCTGTTTTAGTAACAATTTGTTTCTGAGTGCAACTAAATCTACATTTTTGTTAATTTATGCTTAATCTGCGCTTCGAATTTGACTTACTTGTGTTTGAATGCAATGCTAAAATTAGTCCCCCTAATGTTGGTTTTGTTTTGCATGTAGCGATGGAACACCCTGATCCGAAAAGGAAGAGCAATTTAATCGGAAAAGTCCTTATGGCTGCAGCACTCACGGCCTTATGTATTATCATGCTCAAGCGATCTCCATCCTTCAGTACTTCCATTCATGTAATATTTGGCTATTTCTTCTCTATATTGCATACAAAAATATTGCGGATATCTTGATTAGTTTCATAATTGGACCACATATAGCAATAATTGTAACTGGTGGTGTATATATATAATTATTCTCTTGATCGCGGAAAATCGTCACAGTTGCAGTTCTTTACTCCCCTGCTTTTTTTTTTCAGTTCTCCCAACACGAAGAAGGGGTAACTCATGTTCTTGTAACTGGTGGTGCGGGATATATCGGTTCGCATGCTGCTCTGCGGCTTCTCAAGGAGAATTACCGAGTAACAATTGTGGTATGTTTTGAGTTCAGTATATATGTAACAATCTCCGGTTTGTCTTGGTTTTAAGGAAGGAGTCGCTTCGCTTGCAGGACAACCTTTCGCGTGGAAACATGGGTGCTGTCAAGGTTCTAATGGAATTATTTCCGGAACCTGGAAGGCTTCAATTCATTTATGCTGATCTGGGCGATGCAAAAGTCGTATCCTTACGAAAACTATTACGATTGTCGTGCATTTAAACATGGATGTGTAGTCTACTGTTTCCTTGACTTTATATTTTAGGTGGATGAAATATTTTCGGAAAATGCATTCAACGCTGTTATGCACTTTGCGGCAGTTGCATATGTCGGGGAGAGCACAATGGATCCTCTCCGGTAAGTCTCCTTTACAGCTTATCATTCGAAATATCTCATTCCATGATCTTTAAACTACAATGATATCAATGGTATGTGTGGCCATACGACATGCAGGTATTATCACAACATTACTTCAAACACCTTGACGGTGTTGAAGTCGATGGCTGCTCACGGTGTTCCGACTTTGATATATTCTAGTACATGTGCGACGTACGGCGAGCCCGAAAAGATGCCTATCACTGAAGAAACCCCACAGGTAAGTTGCAAACATGGTTTAATGCTTAGTTTATTCTATATAACGGTTATAATAGCCTGCAACTGACATTTGTTTCGAATCAACTCAGGTTCCAATCAATCCTTATGGGAAAGCTAAGAAGATGGCGGAGGATATGATTCTGGATTTCTCTAAGAATTCGGACATGGCGATTATGATTCTAAGGTTTGCATTTTTCTTCACTTTCCATGTGTTCCGAGAATTCAGATATAGTAGATTCTCATGTTCCAACAATATGGTCGTGTTTTTGGTGGAATAACTTTCAGATATTTCAATGTGATCGGATCGGATCCAGAAGGAAGATTAGGCGAAGCTGCAAGACCTGAGTTACGTGACCAAGGAAGAATTTCGGGTGCTTGTTTCGATGCAGCTCGTGGAATCATTCCTGGTATCAAGGTAAGCTATTCCTTTCACCCTGTCCACTTCACTCACTGTCTTAAGTGCTTGGTTACTGCACCTTGGTGCATATTTCTGCAGGTGAAGGGAACGGACTACAAAACACATGACGGAACTTGCATACGTGATTACATCGACGTCACCGACCTGGTCGATGCTCACGTTAAAGCTCTCCAACATGCAAAGCCTCGTAACATAGGAATCTACAACATTGGCACGGGAAAAGGAAGATCGGTGAAGGATTTTGTAGAGGCCTGCAAGAAAGCCACAGGAGTGGATATAAAAGTTGATTACCTCCCCCGCCGACCCGGAGATTACGCTGAAGTGTTCAGTGATCCGTCTAAGATCAGGCAAGAACTGAACTGGACCGCTCGATATACGGATCTTGAGGAGAGCTTGCAGATTGCATGGAGATGGCAGAAGGTGCATCGTAACGGATACAATTCACCGTAGAGGATGGTTTTATGTAGGAAAAGAAAAGGCTTAGTAGCAGACCCCAAACAGCTCTGATTTCAGCTGTTTTTCTTCCATGTTTGGCATAGAAGAGGGGAGGAAATTTCAGATAATTTTCCACTGCCATTACTTCCTATTATTTGGGAAGTTGGTTATACCGAGCAGCCAATTCATTATATGATATGCCTACATAATATATTTAATTTATTACAGTTTGATCGTGACACGGACTCGATTAGGAGCTTTATTAATAAACATGTATGGATGTATGTGTATTTGAAGATAAAATTATAATATGGCCAGTCCCATGCTCTGTTGGTTCTTTCATTGCCTCATGTTTTCTTCTAAATGTTTAAAAGGGTAAATTGTAAAGTTTAATTCTTTTTAAATTAATCATTAAACTTTTAATTTGTTCGATGGTTAAATTTAAAACTGAAGGATGATATGACATTTACATGCGCTAACACAATATTTGCACGTCATTCCTTTTATTTTATTTTATGTTATTTTTCAAAGAATTTTTTTTTACGATTTCAAATTCTACTAATTCACCTGCCATTACTTCATCAAGACCATGAATACGAGCAATGTCGTCGCCCACTTGAAGTACGGTACCCGTATTTACAATCTTTACTTCTCTATTATATTGCTCAATACGTTCACAGATAATATTACTAATTTCGTCGGCTCTAATAGTTACCATGAGTATTTCCTAATTTTTTTTGAAAAAAAAATAATGCATACAATAAAGTAAAAGGTAAAAAAAAGGGCTAATCAGTTATTTCTTTCATCACCCCAAACAAGCCAATATTGGTGCTATTGATGTATTCTTTTAGAACTTAAAACAATGACAAGCTCTTTTTATCATCTCTTATTAATTACTACCAGTTTAGATTTCATCAAAATCATTTTAAAACTTGTGAAATCTCAAATCAATAGTTCGAAAGTGAAATCAAGATGCACAACTTACTTTCTCTTTTTCCATCTTCATGTCGCTAAAATCTAAAAGACAACGTTCTATGGTCAAAAAATTAAAGGAAAATCGACATTAGATTTTTTTTTAAAAAAAATAAAGAGTCTTGGAGTCATTTTATAATTTTTAAAAATAGATGTGCAGTTATAACATTACTAAATATATAACAGAGTAATTAAAGGAAAAATAGTTAAGTGATGAATTTGTAGTTTACCCATATCTGAATTCGGATTCGGAACACTGCATTCTCTTTTGACCCGACCAAAGCTTTTAGGCCTAACCTATGGTCCATTTAGTATATTAGACGAGGCAACGACGGGTCGGTGAACAAATTCCCTCCCTCTTGAAGCCCGCTTGAGAATTTAGAATTCAAAACCCTAGTTAGGTTTTTTTTTTTCTCTTCCAGTCTCACCGTTCGGCACTGTCAGTCGCCAAAATGTCGTTGTCAAAGAGTTCCAAAATGCTTCAATTCATCAACTACCGGATGCGGGTCACAATCCAAGACGGCCGGCAGCTGGTGGGCAAATTCATGGCTTTCGATCGCCACATGAATCTCGTCCTCGGCGACTGCGAGGAGTTCCGCAAGCTTCCTCCTGCTAAAGGGAAGAAAAACCCTAGCACCAACGAGGAACGTGAAGATCGTCGGACGCTTGGTCTTGTTCTTGTCCGTGGCGAAGAGGTTATTTCTATGACCGTCGAGGGCCCTCCTCCTCCTGAAGAGTCTCGTTCTAAGTCCGCTGCCGCTAATGCCGTCCCTGGCCCTGGAATTGGTCGTGCTGCTGGCCGTGGGATCCCTACCGGTCCTCTCGTTCAAGCGCAGCCGGGTCTTGCTGGGCCGGTTCGCGGCGTTGGTGGTCCGGCTCCTGGGATGATGCAGCCCCAGATTTCACGCCCGCCGATTCCGCAGCTTTCAGCTCCGCCGATGTCTTACCCTGCTCCTGGTGGAGGTCCGCCTGTGATCCGTCCGCCTGGGCAAATGCCGCCTGGGGTTTACGCTGGTCAGCCGCAACAACCTCAGATGCAACGTGGCCCACCTCCATCCGTACTGCCTCCAGCTTTTGGAGTAAGGCCACCTCAGCAATACCAAGTCCCACCACCACAATTTGGTCAGAGACCAATGGTTCCACCTCCGGGATCAATGATGAGAGGTCCACCTGGTCCGCCACCCGCGAGGCCTGGGATGGCTGCTCCACCTCCGCCACGACCCGGAATGCCTCCTCCGCCCGGTGCTGTTCCTGTTTTTGGGCCACCACGCCCTGGAATGCCCCCTCCTCCGCAAAATCAGCAGCAGTAGGAGTGCTTTTGATTTGGTACGGCATATTTCAGCTTCCAATTGTTTCTATTGTCTGTTTTGCCGGCAATAACGTGATAGAGATTCACTAGGACTAGTTTAGTCATTTATGAAGCTGAGTCTTCTTAAGATCAAAATGCAGGTTTTCTTCCTTTCACATGTTTATGTAAACTTATGTTGCCTTGTTTGAATCTTGGAGAGAAAAACTTCTTTTGAATGTTTATCATGTTGAATTTGTATGCTTGATTCATCTTTAATCCAAACTTTGTAGTTGCATTTTTAGGAGTGTTAGTGGCTATATTTCTGTGGAGATTTTCTTTGAAGTATTTTATTGTTAGGATGTAAACTTCTTAATTGAACGATGCTCATTCTTGAATTAGTCCGAGTAATTTAGCTCTTGAGCCTTGAGAAGAACCATTTTGGATAGCTTGGCAGAGTGAGTTCAATACTAGTTAAGTGACTTAACTTTGTGTTACTTTTGTTATTTGTAGTTAATAGGTGAATCATGCATCTTTTTCGTGGATGCTGAGATTAAAAAAAGAAAAAAATGCCAATTAGTATGATAGATGCATGGAAGAGTTGCAGAAGGAAATGTTCCTCTTCTATTTTGTACATCATTTAGGGAATTCAGCAACAAGTCCAGCAGACTAGGTATATGCTGCCGTGCTCTCGGTTTACGTAGCTTTATGTTACTTTTGCCACTTCATTCTATTTCTAGAAGTAATTGTGTTCCATTTTCATGTTCCTTTAGGTTAGGATTCTTTAAGGATCTCCCATGCACATGTTCAACTTTTAAAAAATTGAACATATCCATGCTAGACAGTAGACACATGTACTTGTATTCTACTTTGTACTCTGTTTAAAGGAGTAGGTAACTACAAACGATGTTCTCAGTTTATTCATACAGCTTTAGATTGTATTACTTGTGAGTCTTCATTTTATTTCTTGAAGCAATATTCATTTCTATATTGGATATAATTTGTAAAAACTGGACATGTACTTGTATTTGAATCTGAAGAACGTAGGCTTTAGATGTTTTGAATACTATGTCTGTTGGGAGGTTTTCTTTTTCTTTTAAAATGTTAGTTTGTTTTGGATCAAATTATCCACAAATTCTTTTTGGATACTTAATTATTGGTCATTTGTTTGATGGTTGATGATTATTTTTACGTATTTCATTATAGTTTTTTTTTTAATTTCTAATTTTTGTGTGTTGCATTTCATCACAAAGGTCGAGAGGTCTATAGCCCTTTGTGAATGAGTTGGAAGCAATGGGAAGAAAGAAAATGCTGTGACTTGCCATTTACAAACTGTTCTTCAATGATGTCCCCAAATTCAGAAATATAAATGGTGTTTGATTAAGTATCAAAATAGTCTGAACTGTATTGGTGGATTTCGGTATTATTAGTATGTACTACTGCTATGGACATTACATATACTTGATTTTCAATTTTTTTTATGGCGCAAGTACATTGTTAGAAATATAAGTAATGCAGTATTTATTTTAAAAACATGCAGCATGTTCCTCGCTCTGCATTGAATTAACCCATATGGTCCACCACTTGTGTTAAATGAGAAGTAAGAAAAATACAAATAGCAAAGTTAGCTGCCGAAAATCAAAGATGGTAGAATCGTAACCAAAACGTCCGAAATGAATTCGTATAAGAGGATTAATCAGATAGAAATTATCTACAAATACCTTTTACAATAAACCAAAGACAACCAAAATCAAACATACATAACTTCAAAAATATAAACTCGAGTTATATCTAAATTATCATTTAAGCAACACACCCGTCGCATCCCATTCCTTAGTTCCATCCTACAGTAATAACATGCAACAAGGAAAAAAGAAAACACGCATACACACACACTATAGTATTGTAGTCACATGCTAAATATTGGCGGCTTAAGAGTTAAAAGACACTTTCAAAAACAAAAGTGTTAAAGACGACAAAGATATGGTGGGATCTTGTTGCTCAACCATTGTAACAAAAAGCAAAGACACCATTCCAACACTTGCTTTTCCTTAGTTACGTAGAGTCAGACGAACGGGGAGGTCATTGGCCGGTGTTGGCATCATATGACCCACAATCTTCTCCTTTGGATTCACCACCTCCCACCGGAACCTTTTCACGACGTTATGCACGAACGTGAGAATAACGAGGCGAGCATACTCTTTGCCGGGGCACATCCGAGGCCCACCCCCGAATGGAACAAACGTAAACGGTGGGAACTTGTTCGCCTCTTCGTGTCTGGATGGATCAAATCTCTCTGGTTCCGGAAAATATTGTGGGTTCTTGTTGGTTGTGCCCACTGTCCAATATATCTGCCATTAGATCACATGAAAGTTTTAAGTAGTCAAGTCTCCAAAATCTGTATAGTGTATAACCCTGATGCTAGGCCTAGGGGTTAAGACATAAGAATATACCTTCCACCCTTTAGGAACAGTGTAACCAGCATAAGTAATATCGGTGAGGGCAACTCTGAACGTTCCTTGAAGTGCAGGTGTGAGTCTCATCACTTCGTACACCACATTCCATGAATACTTCATTTTCTGTATGTCCTCCCATTCCAACACCTCCCCTTCCTTTTTCCCACCTTCCACCTCTAATTGTTCTGCATTACCAAATTCAAAACGAAACTTATATATTAATTTGTTCGAACTCTTATATCAATGTCTAACACCACATGTTTGGGAGAGCAAGCTTTTATACTTAATAAAATTCCAGGGGCTTGACTACCCCTTGATTTTTTGTATAAGCATTGGTATTCAATTCATGTATTACAAAGACTCATTATGAGGTAATTCTGCCAATCACAATACGAATATTCGAACCCTTGACCTATATGTAGTTAGGTATCTTAATAGACCAACTTTGTGGGTTTGAATAATATGGTGTATGTGAAAGATGATTACCTGCTAGAATTTTGGCATAAATATCAGGCCTTTCACCAACATATTTCATGAAGAACGTCATAGCGGTAGCCACAGTGCTGTATCCGGCAACCAGCAATCCCATGATCTTATCGGCGATCTCCGCCTCCGCCATGAATTTCCCGGCCTCATCGGTGGCCACGATCATATGACAAAGTACGTCTTGCATGGCGGCTCCCGCAACCATGGCAACTTTCTTCTCCTTTATAACTTCTTTAAGCTCCCGCCGGATCGCCGCCGCCGCCTTGTTCGCTTTGTAAAAAGCGGTCCCCGGGAAATCCAGAGGCAGTGAATGCATCCCCACGGTTATGTCGTCGAAGTAGTTAACGAGCCGAGAGATACTCTCGGGTTCATCGATGCCTAAGAAGAAACGACACGCGAGCGTTAACGTTAAGGTCTTTGAAAGCGTAAAGGCCCTGACTTCGTCTCTGTTTTCCCAGTATTTCTTCATTTGTTGTTGTGTTATGGCGTCCATCTTTCCCAAATACCTCACCAGCGCTTCCGGTTTCAAGAATCCCGGCGAACGGAAGACTTTCGTCTCTTCTTCGCGGGCGATTTGAACCGGTACGGCGGAGGACTGGTAAGATCGGAATAGTTTCTGGGTCGTATGAGGACGGAAAGCGGTGAAGAGCTTCTGTTCGTTTGAGAACAAGAACTTGTGTCCTTCAGGGCCGCATATGACGGCAGTTTCTTCTCCCATAATCTTTGTTTTGAAAATATGTGGAGAATATTTTCCCATCCGAGAAAACACGAACTTTTCCGGGTTCCCAAACTGGAACTGGAGAGTTTCACCCATGATCGGCCATCCGAAGCTCCCTGGTGGAAGCTCTTTGGCTCCACTTGATCTGGGTTTGGGTCTGAGTGCAAAGGTGGCAACGAAAATAACAACGAGTGCGAGAAGAAGAATAGGTGCAACGAGTGAAACAAGCGGAGAGAGCTCCATCTCCATTTCCCCGGCGGATTTTAGCTTATAAGTTGTGTTTTGAGAAGGAAGAGTGGAACTTCTAAGGAATGTGTGATTTCGGGAACGAAGCACGTTGAATTTATAACGCCCGTTAAAAACATAAGGCTTAAGGGCTGACTTTTTATTTATTAATAAAGGATTATTAGTAAGTGTCTCGTTAATTTTTTTTATAAATTTAGATGAAAAAAAGAATATACTCATTAATAATAAATGTTTATAAACAAAGATGAACCTTGACAAAAAAACTACAAACAAACAAATTAACTAAAAAAATTTAAATAAAACAAAGGAACTATATCCGCCCACGGTTGAAAATAATGTCGACAAATTAAATCCTCAAAATTCGCTCGTACATACCATTAACAACTCTGATCTGATCACGAGACATATGCTCCAACCGGACTTCCTAAGGGCGAGACATCAATTTCACTATATGCGGTACTAGACCTTGAGGAAACCCCAAGCCTATAAGATCGAAAGATTCGAATGGCATTCAAACAATCCGATTCAATCACCAAACGTGAAATGCTCACGGACCAAGCAGCCAACAACCCCTCAAAGATACCACATAGCTCTACCTCAAACGCCGAACAAATCCCAATCCTTTTCGAATACCCGATCACCCAAACTCTTGTATCGCTGCGGACAGTCCCGCCACATCCAGCTGCTTCACTCAATCGACAACATGCTCCATCACTATTCAACTTGTGCCAACTCGATGCAGAGATTTTAGAGGCTTTGGGCGAACTGAAAAATTAGGCTCCTACCAATAAGTTTTGAAAAAAAAATTTAATAGTAGGTCTCTAATAACAAAAATTTTTAAAAATGAATTTTAAGAGTAGGCCCTTAACAAATATTGAAAAATTTTAATTTTAAGAGTATGCCTCTAATAACAAATGTTGAGGAAAAAGAGTCTATAATAACAAGCATTGAAAAAACTAGACCCTAAATAAAAAAGTATTGAAAAAATTGAAGCTAAATAACAAGTATTGAAAAAAAAATTGAATTTTAAGAGTATGTCCCTAAGAAAAAAAATCAGGAAAAATTGAGCATCAAATAACGTGTATTAAAAAAATTAGTCCTTTGATAACAAATATTGAAAAATAAATAAATTTTAAGAGTAGTTCATAATAACAAAATATTGAGCCTCCAGTAATAACTATTGAAAAAATTGGACCCAAATAACAAGTATTGAAAAAATAAATTTGAAGAGTATGTCCTTAATAATAAATATCAAGAAAAATTGGGCCTAAATAACAAGAATTGAAAAAATGTACCTCTGATACTAACTATTAAAAAAAATTAAACTATAACTATTTAAGTAGTAAAAATTAAAAAAAGAAGGCTTCTATCTAATATTTTAACAAAATTATTATTTTGTTTACTTGTTATTTATGACTCAAAGTGGAGGCTTTTATCTAAAATTATAATTAAATTTTGGAGCTTTTTCTATTATAATTTTTAAGTGGTAAAAATTAGAAAAAATGAGGTCCTGGACGGTCGACCGGTTCGACTTACTCCAAGTCCGACTCTAACTCGATGGAGGGAGCTGTCAAATCACCGGTGCAGCAGGTAAAACTTAGTACAATATGATTTGGTATAACTTCGAGTATAAAATTAATGTAATTAATTGAGTCCAATAATAAAATTGATACAATTAAAAAATAAAAGTAAATTTAAATTTAGTTAAAAGATAAACTCACCCCTTAAATCATTTCAATTAATTGTCAGATAGCAACTTTGGTCCTACGATGATCTATTATTTTTTACAAGGTAGGGGGAATGAATTAAATTCAAAATCTTGTTTCAATCAAGACTCCATTTCAACACAAAATGATTCATTCTACCATAGGTTTGGTGACAATTTTTTTATATATGTTTTTTGACGGCGAGATAAGTTTTAGTAAAATTAAAATAATGATAACAGTTTCTCATAAAGAAAATTCGAATTCAAATATTAACAACGATTCTATTATAAAGAAGAGTCGAGAGTTTTATCCATAAAACATAAAATAAACATGTACTGTTAAAAAACAATGATGAAGATTATATTAGTTACTATTGTGATGAGATATAGTACTATAATTTGGCTATTAGCTTATACATTTGATTAAGTCAAGTACACACCTAATTCCCACTAAAGCGACCATTCTCCAAAGTGGTTTAGATTTTTTGAGTATAGTTTAGGTAAAGTTTATTATATTATAAGTCAACACTAAATTTGGTTATGGAACTCTAACCCCAAATTGGCTCAGTAATTTTCCACTAAAAACTTCAAACTTCACTTCATTGAGCTTCACCTAAAAGATTATTTTAGGTTATTTTAATTAAGACAGATGGATTCCAATTAGCTTCAATCTAGACTGTAAGTAGTCAAAGAAATGATTGAATTTGTTTCATATTCAATTTTTTCGGTCCATGAACCTAATAACTTTTCATGTTTTTAATTCTTTTGAAAATATTGTGACACTTGTATATAATGTCACGTGACACATTTTAATTAAAATAATAAAAAATTAAGTTATTGTGTCAAATTTTACATAAAATAAATTTTGAGAATATAAACTTTAATTAAGTATAACATTTTAAATACACAATATATATATATATATTAATGAGAAAAAAGATACCTAAAATATAAATTTAAGTATTTTTGTAGTAAAAAAAATTGAGCCGTTTCGTTTTTTTCATACCATGCATATAAAATCTTTATAATTTTTACCAAAGTTCGTTATTTAATTACATTGTTTAAGTCGCATGTAAATAAATTTTAAACCATTTTATTGTTATTAACAACGACAACAAGTATTTTTCCTTGTAATAAATAAATTAAATGACTATGTTTACAAGGTAAAATATATAGTATTTTATGTCCGTTTTTGGTAGTTATCTTTTTGTAATTTCCATTAGTCCAAATTTTGCCTACCGAGCAAATAGTGAATATAGTTTAGGAGTTTATGTTTAAGAGTTTAGAACTTAAAGTTTGCGATTAGAATTTAGGGTTTAGTGTTAGGGTTTAGGGTTTAGAGGTTAGGTTAGATTTAGGTTTTAGGGTAATATGGTAGGGATTTAGATTTTTACCTATAACCCCTAAATTTCAACTCTAAACACTAAATTCAAACCATAATCCTTAAGTTCTAAGCATATAAACATAAACCCCTAAACTATGAACCTTAAATTGAATCTTTAACCCCTAAAATTAGGGTGCTTATGGAAATAAAATATTTTGCACCGCCAATGCAGGGTATAATTATCCTTTTTTATATTCGAAATCGCTATTTTCTTAAATAAAAAAAAAACTACTGTTGGGTTTTGAAAAGAACATTTAAAATATTAATTTTCAAACCCTTTTTATAGATTTTTCTACCCCTCTCATTTGCTCTGCGGTGGTACAAGAATTTTTTTAAGTTTTTTTTGTTGGAAAACGCCGATACACCCCATGGTGCAACGAAAAAATTATCCAGCGTAATCCACTAAAGATCCATGTACAAGGTACGAATTCAGGGTGATAAAGGATGAAAAATATTACCTCAAGTAATCTATAATTCCGCAACAAGTATAGGAGAATCCAAATCGAATCTAAGTCGTCACAGCAACGCTCCGACCTCTACACAGTCCACCCAAATAAAACGAACAAATTTTTTCTTCTCTAACTATTTAGAGAAGATTTCGAAAAAGATGGATAAATGACTACTAGACCTTATGCCTTTATATAACATTTAAAAACCTAATTCTAATTAAATTTGGATTCTTTAAATATACAATATATTTAACCAAATATAATTAAATATGTAGAATATGATTCTACTTTAATTAGGTTTCTTATATATATATATATATATACTTTAATAATATTTGATAATTACAATAAATTATCAAATATTATCATATATATAAAAACGAAATTATCCATAATTATAACAATTTTGGTTTCTCACTAATTACGTGTACAATAAGTTTGTACACATGCTATCTAGTCGATATTTATTCGTTTCAATCATACGGTGTGATCCTTGTAGGTTCATGTAACGTTAGCAGTAATATCCAGAACAATTCTAATATTACAAGCAATGAGTGACATCTAGCAATACATCATTGCTACATAAGTTACATAAAATCGTGGTTCGATTTAACCTTTTCCCGTGATTAACTTCTTTTATGTATTTCATCCTTTTGTCCTCATATCTAGATCGGACACAAGTCATGGATTAGTCACACTTGTATAGTCCATCTAACGTTTCTTGATATCTTGAATAGACTATTATAAACGAATGACTATGATATCCCATATCAATTTATTCGAGCATGACCATGCATTTTCTAGTCCCAGCCAATCAAGTGGCCTATGATATTACTCCTATTATGTAGGAGGGACAAAACCTATCTTGATCAACTATATTTCGCTACATGGATTATGACATATCCAATATCAGTCTTTATAGTGTAGTCAGTTATGACACACGTTTGACCGTATCAAAATATGTCACTCACGATGTTGAAATAATGATGATCTCAAGTCTGAGGATCATACATGTAGTTATCACCATAATGTGGCTGTCATATAATAATCCAAGAACATACTCATAGCGAGTTAGTCTAGTATGTTGTTTCCTAACACATACTTATGTATTGATTTTGACATCTCCATGTCAATGACAACACTTTGTCATCAATCAACTACATATTAGTCTTAATACATTATTGTTGTCTAAGACTACAAGAATTCTCGACTAAGGATATTCACAAATAACTATATTATTCTAAGGACTTTATTATAATTTAGTTTATTTATAGATACACAGAATAAGACTGAAATAATAATAATGACTTTATATTAATAAACAAAATAAAATAAGTATGTCTTTTACAACCATCTCATGATTGGTCTTTGGGCATACTCCAACACTTTTTCGTGATATTTTTTTCGTCGTCGGCAGCCTTTGGCTGTTTTGCTGGTTTGTATATAAATAAAATTCATCTTTGCCGATGAATATTTTCTTTTCAATTTTTTTGTTACTTTTTTGCTTTGCTAGATTTTTTCACGTCTGTTTTTATGGCAGTTCTTTCGTCTACTTTTATAACAGTTTATTCGTATGTTTTTATAGCAGTTAGAATTCATCTTTGTGACAGTTGTCTGTCTTTTGACAGTTTAATGTTCGAGTGACGAGTATCAACGAGCATTCTTGTTAGAAAAGGAGGCTGATCTCTATATACTTATGATTCCTTTTTGTGGTTGTACCGATATACCAAGAACAAGTAACAGAATAATTTATTTTCTTTATAAGGCACTCTGATTAAAGTAGTTGTTTACTGAATTTCACTAAGAAGATTATTTAAGTCCTTCTGAAAGTGATAGGTTTTGTATTTTAATGTCTTTCACAACCTTAGAATTTTATTGTATTTATTTTTACACATTAAATTTTTAAAGATTCTTCCAATGTATCATTTCTGGGTCCAATGGAATTCCTAGGTATAGGAAGAAGCCTTGTCAAATAGAGATTTTTTTTCTTTCGACCATATTTCGATTGTTAATATGATATATAAGGACCGCTACTACAAATAGTACTACACCCTTGATCGTGAAATAGCGATTGCTTGTTGAACCCTGTGAATTGCGTGAAAGTAGGATACTACAAATTCGGGGGTCCAAGAATTTTATAAAACGTTCTTGGTGGAAAAAAATGTGAATGGAAGATCCCACTGAATTGAATTGGGTCCATTAATCTAAGAAATAGTGAGAATTCTTGATCTCTCTCAATTCGAAAATCCAGGATTTGAATTGATTTGAATTGATGTCCTTTCATCGATTCCTCCTAAATTGCATTGATTTGCCCTAAAGATTTCATTTCAATTGGAATTTGGTTATTCACCATGTACGAGAATCCTCGCTAAGCATCCATGACTGAATGGTTAAAGCGTCCAACTCATAATTGGCGAATTCGTAGGTTCAATTCCCACTGGATGCACGCCAATGGGACCCTTCAATAAGTCTATTGGAATTGGTTCTGTATCAATGGAATCTCATCTATACATAATGAATTCATGTGGTATATTCATATCATAACATATGAACAGTAAGAACTAGCATTCTTATTGAGGTAAGAACTAGCATTCTTATTGAGACTCAGACTTATAGGGAAGAAAATAGATTTATGGATGGAATCAAATATGTAGTAGTTACAGACAAAAGTATTCGGTTGTTGGTGAGTATAATACCTTTGTAATCCTATCACTTTGAATATAATCTAGTTTATTCCAAAAAAAATATTAATTTTCAAGAAGACATTGATTCAATTTGATGTGAATCAAAATAAAAATAAAAATTAAGCACCTTTTAATATGTAAGTTAAATGTTAGAACTTTATTAAAATAAGTATATATAATGATAAATTCAGTTGATAGTAATATTTATACTGAATTTAATCTAGATTTCATTTTTAATTAAATATGATCACAAATCTTTAAAAAAATAGATACAAATATCACAAAGATCGACGGTGACATATAAAACCATAAATAGAAACAGTGATTGCGAGCATATATACAAATCCAATTCGAGGGTTCAAAACAAGAAAATTAACAAGATAACTAAAAGAATGTCATCTTAATTAGTCGCGACCATGTCAAATTCAATCCTAATAAAAAATTAAATAAAAAAAGAACAAAATTTTTTTATAAAAAATGTGCTAAAATGCAGAGAAAATGTATCAAAAATAGAATAAAACATTCCACAATAACAAAATTATTTTTTAAAAACTAAAAAAAATGAAAAATAAAAGAGGAAAGAAAACGATAAATCTGACGGTCGGCTACAATAAAGCTATTTAACAATGTTTTTTCTTAAAATATATTTAACAATGTTTTAATAAAAATTAAGGTTCAAATGACTTTTATTACATGTACGAGTAGCCTTGCCCAATAACTTTCAAGAATCAAGCCCACGTTTATAGTAAACCCAATGGCTCGTGGTCTTGTCATTACATTAGATCTTTAAAAGGCCTAATTGTTTTTAATCCATGTTTTAAACTATGCCTAAAAAGCTTCGGTTTAACATTAAATGGAATCGAGTTTAATTATTTGTAATCACACATTTGTGATTAGAGGTGCTAATTATTGGGTTAATCAATCAAGTAAATTTTAAAATCAAACAATAATAATCACTTTGTATTGTATACTTTGACTAGTTAGTGCTGCTTTTACCATGTAATGGTGATTGTTGATTAGACCGAAGTCCAATGCAGTGAAAGAAAATAGGATTAAATTGATTAAAATATTTAGATTGGCGAAAAATAATTAAATCGATAAAATATTTTTTATTAAAAAAAAGTGGATTCAAGTTTATAAAGTAAATAGTTTTACATTCAGGTGATGTTAAATAAAAACAATACTAATTGTTCCGATGTAATTAAAAAACGTTTGGGATGATAAATGCTGGAAAAGTGAAAGGTGGGCATGCATGTTCTTTTTACTTTACATATAAAATAATTACACGGTACAAGTGTTTGATTAAAAAAGGAAAATGGAAAACAAAACAGTCAAAGTCAAAAGACAGGAACATTGCAATGTGCAACTGTCGGAAATGAAAAAGAAAAACAAACATCCATAATTTTGTAAATAGGCTTTGATTTGTTGCAATGAACAACGACAAAAATCGAAGCACGTAGTATTCATACACCATTAATCTTTTCTTATAAATTTCCTCTCTCTCTTAAGAGTCATATCAAGAGACTCAAAGCTCAAAAAGCGTGCGAAAAAAACCAAGGGCTTTCTTTTTAGTATTTCTCAATGAAAAATGTTAGACTCATTTTCCTCGGCAAACGGTAGCTTTTTCCTTCACTCTTCTTCACCATTGATCTCGGTTTAAATCCGGGTTTGTTTTCTTTCACAAAAAATGGGGAAACTTTGTTGGGTTTATTTAGTGCTGCTTCCACTTTGTTTTGGGTTTGTTTTGAACACTTTGAGTCAAGACGATTCAGATTCAGATGTTTACATTGTCACTCTTAAGCAAGCTCCTTCGGCTCATTACTTTGAGGAAGAACTAAAAAGACGTAATAGCCATCAGGGGTTCAACAATGGCTCCTCTTCAGAGGGATTAAACAGTATTTACAAACCAAGGCATGAACTTTTTACCCTTGCTTGGTAGATTTCTGTGTAGTGTAAATCTGCATCTTAATTAGGTAGTTTGAATGTTTTGTTGCTATATGTAGGAACAATTCGAGTTATATTTCTCGAGTTCATGATTCTTTGTTGAGGAGAGCTTTCAGTGGGGAGAAATATGCGAAGTTATATAGTTACCACTACTTGATTAATGGCTTTTCAGTGCTTATTACTCCTCAACAGGTATATCATTACTCAATATTCTTCACAATTATCCATCTTTTTTCATGTTTTCATCAGCATTGTGATGCTAAATGTTTCTTTTATGTTATATCTTTGGGAGTTTTCTTGTTATTGAGGAGGAATGTTGTTAATTAGTTCTATTCTTTTATATCGAAGGCGGACAAGCTTTCGAGGAGAAGAGAAGTTGCAAATGTTGTGTTGGACTTTTCTGTTAGAACTGCAACCACTTATACTCCAGAGTTCTTAGGTCTACCAAAGGGTGCATGGCCCCAGGAAGGTGGATCCGGGACCGCTGGAGAGGGAATTGTGATCGGGTTTATTGATACTGGTATAGATCCAACTCATTCCAGCTTTGCTGATGATGTATCAGATCATTCTTACCCTGTTCCGGACCATTTTTCTGGCATTTGTGAGGTGACTCGGGACTTTCCTTCTGGATCATGCAATAGGAAGCTTGTTGGAGCACGCCACTTTGCAGCATCTGCTATAACAAGAGGAATATTCAATTCGTCTCAGGATTATGCATCGCCGTTTGACGGTGATGGACATGGCACGTGAGTTCCCATATACTGTTTTTTATTGATCATATGAATCGTGGACTGATATTTTCTTAAGGACCATAAAATTTATAATGTTGAATAATCTGAATATATTGCAGACACTTGTTTACGAGGAGATCTGATATTATTGGTCTTCATTCAATCTTCTAATGTTTGCCGATGAATATTATATAAATGCAGGCACACAGCTTCAATTGCTGCAGGGAACCGTGGGATTCCAGTGGTGGTAGCTGGGAACTACTTTGGAAATGCTAGTGGGATGGCTCCTCGTTCACAGTAAGTTTCCGAAACTGAATCCCGGTTACCATTTTCTTGTATATCTATGAAACTTCTTTATAGAAACGCATGTTCAATCCTATAATTATTTCAAGTTATTGTGAAATCTTAGAATCTGAAATTTCAATCTTTTCTGCTCAGTCCGGGAGAACCTTTAAACTGTTCATGCCTATGTGTAATTGTGAAACCTTCTGCCTCATGTCCTTTAAGTATCTTGGAAGTTTTAACTGTTATTCTAAAAGACTTCTATTCTAGATGTTTTTATTGAGCAACCATAAGAGAAACATGCAGAGAACACTACTCCGAAAACCGTTTGCACTAAGGAATATCCAGCAGTGTTGTATTTGTGTTTCTGTCAGAGACTTCAATGGTTACAAATTCTTTCGAGACACGGTCTTAAAAGCCTTGCCGATTCCTACCATATCATGTTTAAAACTGCTCTAGTCATTGTTGTATTTGTGCTTATTTGGGTGTTGAATATGTAATGGATTTTTTTTGAACTCAAGTGGTCAGGGGTCATATGCAAGAAGTCTCTGAAGTTTGAGTCTAATATAGTTTTGTCAAACAAGCCACCTCTTTCTCCAAACTAGCAATCTTTAGAGGTTAATTTAACTTTAGGTTATTATACGAAAGGATTATAGAATAAAACATATAGAATATGTACTCATTTCTATTTCATTATACTAATTGATATTCCCATATTTTCCAGTATCGCTGTTTACAAAGCTTTATATAAGAGATTTGGAGGATTTGCTGCAGATGTAGTTGCTGCCATAGACCAGGTACGCCATAATTGTGGTTGCCACATCGGCAAATAAGTTTCTGCCACACGACAATTGCATGCAAGGTTTTGTGTTCTGCCATCTCTATGTTACTCATACTTTAGTGTGAGTGTCAGATATGGGTGTATTTCCGAAATGGAAGAGTCTTAGCAACATAGGTTCACCTTCTCTAAGGAAAGATGAGCTCTAATCAAGACTTCAATGAAATGATGGCTTGTTTAGTTACCTTACATCCTTTTTGTAGACCCCAGAATTTCAGTTGGAAGAAAGAAATTTTGGATTGGATTTTCTCGTGACTAAAGCGGAAACATATTTATTAATTTATAAGAAATATTTAAGAATGGAGATAGCTTCCTTTCTTTTTTTACAACCATTGGTTTGTTTCTGTCTATAACAAATTACTTGTTCATCATACATTTGCAGGCAGCTCAAGACGGGGTGGACATAATAAGCTTATCAATAACTCCCAACAGGCGTCCACCTGGTATTGCAACATTTTTCAATCCCATTGACATGGCATTGCTATCAGCTGTAAAGTCTGGTATTTTCGTTGTCCAAGCTGCTGGCAATACCGGACCGTCACCTAAGAGCATGTCTTCTTTCAGTCCATGGATCTTCACTGTTGGTGCCGCTTCTCATGACAGAGTATATGCTAACTCTATCGTCCTTGGAAACAATGTAACTATCCCTGGAGTTGGACTTGCAGGTAAGTTTACCTTTCAAATCTATAGCCTTCATTATTAGTACTAGATTATCCGATGGCATACAGTTATGCATGCTTGAAAGTTAACATGCTCGGGGTGTGTTGTTCGGATTGATTGTTGTCACAATGTCATTCTCTCCTTAAACTTATAATTATTGGTTCGATTCTTTTATATCAAACATTGGTATTGTAGATTTTATTCCGAGCTCCCATTATTACTAAAATGGATTTATAATAATTTGGTTTCTTTGCTTTTTTTGGCAGCGGGTACAGGTACAGATAAAATGTATACACTGATTTCCGCAGTTCATGCTCTAAGCAATGGGACTACACTTGCCAACGATATGTATGTCGGTGAATGCCAGAACTCCAATAACTTTGATGGGGAACTTATCCAAGGAAACCTGTTAATATGTAGTTATTCGATCCGGTTTGTGCTTGGACTATCCACAGTCAAGCAGGCTTTACAAACTGCTAAAAACCTCAGTGCAGCTGGAGTTGTGTTCTACATGGATCCTTTCGTAATTGGTTTTCAGATTAATCCGACGGCATTGAACATGCCTGGCATCATAATTCCTTCCACAAATGATTCCAAGGTTTGATTCTGCATTTTCTTTTTCATGACAACATTTGGAGATTACTTGTTCTGTCTCAGTATCTCAATATCTTCTTTGTTTACAATGTCAATGATGAATAGATTTTACAACAATATTACAATTCTTCTTTGGAGAGAGATCGATTTTCAAGGAACATTGTTAGATTCGTGGCAGTCGCAAGCATTTCCGGTGGACTGAAAGCAAACTACAGCATTTCGGCTCCGAAGGTCATGTATTATTCTGCCCGAGGACCAGATCCCGAAGACAGTTTTCTAGACAATGCGGACATAATGAAACCAAACTTGGTTGCTCCTGGAAATTCAATATGGGCCGCCTGGAGTTCTCTTGGCATAGATTCAGTTGAATTCCAAGGTAATATTTAAAGAAATGATAGATAATCAATTAGGCTTTGATATCAGCTGCATTGTTATTTAAATCTTTAACTTGACACCTTAGGTGAAAGCTTTGCGATGATGTCTGGGACAAGCATGGCGGCTCCTCATATTGCCGGTGTTGCCGCACTGATAAAGCAAAAGTTCCCGCAATTCAGTCCTGCAGCCATTGCTTCAGCACTTTCTACAACGGCTTCACTTTACGACAAGAATGGTGGTCCGATAATGGCTCAGCACGCTTATTCGAATCCTGATCTGAACCAGTCTCCTGGTACACCATTTGACATGGGGAGTGGATTCGTAAATGCAACTTCGGCTCTTGATCCGGGTCTAATCTTCGATACCAGTAAGCCAATCTGAGAAAATGAAGTAATCATTCTGTAAACTCCATAGCATATCACATTCTAATATCATCAAGTTCTTACTTGTTGCAGCATATGAGGATTATATGTCTTTTCTTTGCGGCATCAACGGTTCGAGTCCCGTGGTCTTGAATTACACTGGTCAAAACTGTCAGCTCAATAGCTCTACCGTCACCGCTGTCGATCTGAACCTGCCATCAATCACCATTGCAAAACTGAACCAATCTAAAACAGTTGAAAGATCAGTGACAAACATTGCCGGAAACGAGACGTACAAAGTCAGTTGGACAACTCCTTCCGGGGTTTCGATGAAGGTCACTCCAACTAGTTTCTTCACTGGCACGGCGGAGAAACAAGTCTTAACTATAACCTTTAATGCAACAGCGAACGACGCAGTCCCCAGCTCGGGACGGATCGTACTTTTAGGAGACGGAGGCCATAACCTCAACATACCAGTATCAGTCATTGTGAAGTATTCCTACAATATGACTAATGGCTCAGGATTGAGAAAATAGCTTCTTTATTGCCTTTTCCTTTCTTCTTCGCTTATGCCTTAGCCTTCACCCCATTTCCTTTTTTCCATTCATTATCCTGTAAATGCAAATCATTTTGTAATCAAACTTAGTTAAATATCCGTTCATGATCTTTTAAGATAAACCAAAAGGAAGTTAGATATTCTTGTATTCAATACATACTCCTATGAATCCGACGTATAAGTTCATTTTGTGCCATTTGGAGGTATTTCTGCGTTAATAGTAAGGAATTTAAATTACTAGGGATATAGTAGTAGAAAAATTATGAATAGAAATCCACTCTCCTTTTTGGTGTCCCTAATTATGCTCTTACACTAAGAAGATAAGTTTAGGATTTAGGGTTAAAGTTTAGAGAATTGGAGTGGGGTATATTTTTAGGATTTAATATTTAGAATATATATAGTTAGGCTTATAATTTAATTTTTTAGTGTTGGGGTATGAAAATGAATTTAATTTAGGTGAGTAATAGTCACTAAATTGTCTTGAAATGTTCTTCTTGGTCATCAAAATTCTAAATATTATAAAATGATCATTAAATTTTAGTTTTTGTTATAAAATGGTTACTGAATTGCCAATTACGTTATTTCTTAACGTAATAATGTATTGACAAAGGATAGTTGTTGTGCATGTAACGATCCGAATTTTCGCAATGCAAGCAAACATGGTTTATAGTCAGACACATTGTAATTATTTTGAAATTTTTAAATCAAAATTTTAGTTAAATTATTTGACATAAGTACGTGTATTTAACTAATATTTTTTAGGGGATTAACAAATATATTTAAAATAGTTATAGAGTGATAGTTTAGATACTTGTTTTGACAAAAAAATAGTTTATGAGCTCAAAGAAAAAATTAAAATAATTTAAGGGTTGATTTTTTATTTAAACAAAAAATACTTAATATATTTAAGGTAAACTACACTGGAAGTCACTGAACTTTTAGGACGCTTTTACTTTGGTCAATGAAATCGAAAATCTTTTATTACCGTCAATAAACTTTTTATTCTATTTCATTACATCCACTACTGTTAGAAAATGCTGACGTGGCACGTTAAAGTCTTTTTCCACAAAAGAACCCTAATTTTTCAAATTTACAACCGTCATCAACGCCAAAATTTCGATGAACGAAGACATCACCGATCAATTCTAAGTCCCAGAGGTGAGAATGATCCGTTTGGCCGAAAGGTTAATATAGTTTGATTACAAGTTGATCTGCGGTTAACAATGAAAGATTGAAATGTCGATTTTTAATTTCAATTGAAATTTTTTGTTCTGATTCATCAATGCTAATTATCAAATCAACTTGAAACTAAACTATGTTAAACTTTTGACAAAACGAATTTTCCCATCGTTGGGATTGATTGACAATCGTTCCATTAGTCGAAATTTTGGTCTTGACAATAACTGAAAATTTGAAAATTATAGTTCTTTTTAAAAAAAGACTTTAACGTGACACACATCAGAATTTCTTAACGGTGTTAACGACAGTAATCATTATAAAAGTAAATTAAAAACTTAGTGACTGTAATGAAATTTTTTTGATTTCAATGACCAAAGTAAATACACCCTAAAAATTTAGATGATTACATATCCTATTTTTTAATCGGCGGACAATGACGTATCTTTTTTTTCACACCCAAGTCGTTGAGAACCCCTGCCAAGGAAATACCTAGCACTGCCCCAAATTTTTCAGCGTCAAATGAATCACAAGTCTTCAGAACCTTCGTAACCTTGTAGCTAACAACTCGACCATAATCATCATAGAGAACAACTCTAGTGCCGGAATGAGGAAGACTGTATTTTGAAGACCAATTCGTTGACACCGTGTAAATGCTGGAACGAAAGGAATGGAATTACCATTTGCACGGTGTCAACGAATTGGTCTTCAAAATACAGTCTTCCTCATACGGGCACTAGAGTTGTTCTCTATGATGATTATTCTTGTCTTTGTTTTTTCAGGAGCTAGGAGTTACCATTGGTTTCAACGAAAGGTTACGAAGGGATTACCATCTTTGTTAGGAATGGAATTACCATTTGCACGGTGTCAACGAATTCGTTTCTAAGGAGTTAGGAATTACCATTGGTTTCAACGAAAGGAATGAGCTACCCAAGAGGTTCTGAGGCAAACTCTAGGCTTTCAAAGACCATCAGACTAGCCTGATCTATGGAAAAATTCTAGACGACTTATCTATCCACAACTATGCGAATATACAATTTGAACATAGAAGATACTTTCCTTAGATAGAGATTAGAATCTAAAGAATATGCCGATTTTGTACTGATTGTGGTTGGTAGGTTTTGATCTAGGTTGTCGATGTAAATCAGTCGGAACTGTCAGATGTAAAGGACTCAACTATAAATAGAGGCTCCCTACCTTATTTGTAAATCATCTATCTTTTGAGTAATCAAGGCATTTACTCTAAATTTTCTGTGTTGCTCTTGAGTGGTCTTCGTTTTCTTTTTTTGTTCAGTGAGGCCATTCCCTATAGTTTACTTCTGCTTAAAACAATTCAGCGTTCTTAGTGCCTTCAAAGAGTTTGATCTTCCGAAGTGATAATTCAGGCTAAATTAGTCGTTTGTCTAAAGAACATCAGCTAAATTCGTGCTGTTTGTTAGGTCGAAACACGATACATTCTCATTTTCTTCTCATAAACTTTTTTTCTCAAAAAAACAAAGTATACACATAAGGCTTAAAAAAACTTAAAGAATGTAGAAATGGCTATATCACATTTTAAAAAATTTAATGATTGTAATGAAAATATTTCGATTTCAATAACTAAAGTGAATACACCCTAAAAATTTAGGTGATTACCAATGTAGTTTATTCTATTTTTTAATGGTAGGTCAAGTGACCTAAGGATGTAAAAAGCTGACCCGACCTGCAAAACTGACTGAAACCGACTTGAGTCAGAACTGCTTGTGACCTGAAGGGCTGGTAATTTGAAACCGATCCGAGTCCGACCTGGTGTTGATATGAACCCGAATTCAACCTGGAAATTTTGGATTTGAACCGACCTGCACTGGACCTGAGAACGACCTGAACCCGAATTTAACCTGATAATGTGATAACCGAACCCGACCTTCATCCGACCTGATATGAACCCGAACCTGAGATTAACCTGGTAAATAACTAATATTATCTGACTTGTTATCAACCTGACCTGTTATGGACCTGATCTGTAATTGACTCAACCTGTTAATGATCCGACTTGTTATTGAACTGATCTGATAATTACCTGTCTTGGTATTTACCTGACTTGTAAGTTGTAAATTAAAAATTTACAATTGATGAAGTTGTAACTAGTAAGAATATGAATTTACTATATTAAAATATGGAAAAATATATCTTCACAATTTAAAGTACATGATCATTAAATTAATAAATTTGATTAAGATCATGAATTTATTTGTTATTGAAAATATTAATTATGATCACTAAATTAATAAACTTGTTTCCTAGATTATGATCATTATATTAAAGTGTTAATTAAAAGTTTATAAACATTAAGTTAATAAGTTTAATTCGTGATTATTAACTTTATTATATTAGAAAATAGATTATGTAAAATGACTTTAAATATTAATAAGTTTACTTCATAATTTTATAAATATATATGGGATATATAAATATAAATTAGAAAATAAATTATATAAATATATATAGGATATATAAATATATATATATGTAAATATATATTAGAAAATATATTATAACCATTAAGTCAATAATTTTATTATATCAATAACTTTATTATATTATAATATATATAATTAAACGTGATTTAACTTTTATGAATTGTGATAATAAAAATAATTATAAGGGATAGCAACTTTATAAATTAAGGGATTATATAAAATGACTTTAAATATCAAAAACTTTATAAATTGTGACTTTAATTCATGATTGCACCTTATTAATTTCAAAACATGAGAAAACTTTATAAATGGGATAGCAACTAAACAAATTCTGAAACTTTAAAACTTTATAATTGTACAAATTAAATTTATTACAATTTAGTACACTAAAATTCTAATTAAATTAACTAAATAAATATATATTAAAATTTAAGCTCTCAGATCTTATAGCAAAAGTTTTACAAGGCTAAAGCCAGACTTTGCTGCCAGAAATTTCTTCATCGAGCTTTAACTTAGGCTGCCAACATGATTAAATTAAGGGTAACTTTTTAGCTTTAAAAAGCTGAATTGTCACCAGCCTAATTCAATCATGAGCAACTAGAACTACTTAGCCTACAATTTACATTGCAAATTCAGCATTCAGACCAGTCCATGGGCAGCAAGTAACATCCAGATCTCAATTCAGACCACTGTAGGCAGCAAGAAACAATTCATCATTCAGACCAATAAAGCATTCTAGTGGTAAACATATCAGACATTTGAAAGAGTAAGGAAATAAAGGTAATACAACAGTTTCAGTGGTAAACATTTCATACCAGACAACAGTGTAAGCAGCATGCAGCAAGCATCAATCCGGCAAGCATTAAAACACTCAAAGCCTCAAAGACACCCTACAAAAAGAAGAAGAAGAAATCATTAATAACAATAAACAATTTAAAATATTAATAAAATAAAGATAACAAAAATAAAATAAACCATATATTTACCTTTAAAGGGCAGAATCATTAACCATAATAAGATATTCCTCAACCCTTTCTTCCAGTTCGAATCCATACAACCAGTTTCGAGTTGTTACAAAAATTTTAACATTTTTAGGTAAGAGTTTAGCTCTCAACTTGTTCAAGATTCGATCCCCCATGCTAAAGGAAGATTCTGAAGCAACATAAGTAATTGGAATGGCCAAAATATCTCTGGCCATGCTAGCAAGAACCGGATAAGAAGTACTTTGTGTTTTCCAATACTCTAAAATATCAAATTCAGAATCTTCACTACGAGGGACAAGGGGCAGATTAATGTAGGATTCAACATCAGAATTCTCACTCCTTGAAGCAGCTAGATTAGCATCAAAACTCTGAAAAGACAGAAATAAACTAATTTAGTGTTTAAAAAATAGAATACAAGTAATTCAAATAAAAGAAAATATGAAAACTAAATTATATAATCTAACCTCAAACGGAGTAGATTTTTTAAAAGGTCAAGGTCGACTGAAACCACACCCACTTGTCACTTGACTTGTGTTACTTTGGACAGAAGAAGAAGAACTACAAGGTGCAGATTTTGAATAAAAGATATATAAATTAACAAACTTAGCATAAATAACAGTTACCCTTCGTTGAACCTCATCGTCTACATAAAGAACACTGTACAACTCTTTCAAAAGTTGTAATTTATATCGAGGATCAAGCAAAACATCAAAAGACAGAATCATTGAGTGATCTGCCCAGTATTTTTCATATAACTCAAGCATAGGTCCTGCCATTGCAGAAATACCTTCGAAAGGATCATTGTGAGCATCACACAACAACTTCTCAGTTGCAACAACGTTAGTCAAGTACAAGTTAGCTGTTGGATACTTAGATCCAAAAAATAGAGTTGTAATTTCATAAAAAGGCTCTAGAAAATCACAAATCATCTAAATAGTTTCCCACTCAAAATCACTAATCATATCCAAGTCATTTCCCTATTAACAAACAAGTTAATGGCTAACTTAGCATCAAGTGCCCTATGAATCATTGAGTAAGTAGAGTTCCATCGAGTAGGAACATCCAACAACAACTTACCACAAAAAGAAGAATCACAGTCTTTCATAGCTAAATCAAAGGCACAAAGCCTAGAATCAGAAGAATCAATAAACTTCACAATTTCACGCAATTTAATAACAAAAGAATCAATTACCTTCAAACTTTTTTGAACTATCAAGTTCAAGATGTGGGCAGCACACCTTATATGAAAGTACTTACCATTGCATGGAAAATGAGAAATGGCATGAAAATTATCTTTAAGACGCTTAACCATTCTATCATTTGCAGATGCATTGTCAAGGGTTATGGTGAAAGCTTTTTTTTCAAGACCCCACTCACATAACATCTTTTTAACAAACTTATAAATTGACTCACCATCATGGGGTGGAGGAAACCGAAGAAAATTTAATATTTTAGACTGCAGTTTCCAGTTATTATCGATATAATATGTAGTGAGAGCAAAATAAGAACGTGAAGTGCAGGCAGACCAACCATCACATATAAAGCAAATCCTACTTGAAACATAATGCATTGAATCTAGTAGATATTTTTATGATTGTCATGCTCAATCATGCAATATTTAGTAATGGTATACCTATAAATATCCTTCACACTAGCATTAAGGTAATGATGCAAAGCCCTCATTTTTCATGCTCAACCATACTCAAAGCATAACCATGATAGAGAATAGCATCAACAAATAATTCACAGTACTTATTTTGATCGAAAGAAGGTAACATTCCAGGATTTTCAGCAAGATAATTTTTATAGGCTTGACATTTATCAGTATGTCTTTTAGGGTTAGATGTACCAATATAAGAGTCTGCTTTATACCTTTTGGTTTGGCAGTACTTACATTGGGCATAAAGACCACATTCAGGGGCCTTGATGAAGGTATAATGGTCCCAAACAGGAGAAGTTCTTCTCCCGAATTCTACTGAACTTGCAGTCTTCCTCTTAAAGGAACTAATGCCATCAACTGCTTGGGAAAGCTGATCATTTACATCATCTTGTAAAAAAATTACATTAGTACATATATAAAATAGAATCACTGAAATAGAAATAGAAACATTGAAACATAATTTACCTCTTTCGGAGAGAGGATCATTCTGTCCTCTTTCCACGTGACCTACATAATACAAAAAAACAGAAACATAAATAAAAACCAACATATCACAAAAAAATAGAAACATAAATACGAATATGAAAGGAAATTTTACCAGAAAAGTACATCTCAAAAGATTGAGTATCCATTGAACCCTGAAAATAAATCAAAAAAGACATTTAGAGTTTTTAAATAGATTCGATCAAAACCAAAAACTCAATGATTTAATCCTTGTACGTGGCGTTGTTAAACTAGCCCCCGAGGTCCTTTAAAAATCTCCTTTGACACCGACAGGATGTTCAGCCGATATACTCGAATTAAACCATTGAAACAGAACCCATAACACACATATATATATGAACAATGAAACAAAAAATACAGAAATCAGAAAAAGAACTGAGAGAGATCAGATTCAGAGATATACCTGAGAGTTCAGATTCAAAGATATACTTGAGAGATGAGAGAAAGAACACAGTTAGCAAAAATGACAAGTTAACACAAACAACAGCAAAACAGAAATCGAAAAAGCAATTGAGAGTGTTACTTAAATTACCCAAACCAACAGAGAGGCTGAGAACTTTACACCAGAACCCAGAAATGATAGAGAGGAGTGAAGCTTTAGAGTCTGAGAGCTTTAGTTTAGGGTTTTTAGATTCTGGAAAAAAGAATTTTAGGGATTAGGGTTTATAATTTCTGGAAAAATAGTTTCTAGAAATTGAAGGGTTAGAGAATCTGAAGAGATTAGAGGAGAATATGGACAGATTTGAAGAAGTTAAAGGGATTAGAAAAAAAAAGATGAAAAGATTTTGGGGATTAGAGAAATTTTTAGGGTAGAACATAATAAATTTGGGGATTAGGGTTTGGAAGATTGAAAAGGGGAAATGGAAGAACATGAGGTTGTTCTTAAGAAAATTTGGGTTTTGATCGAGCAGAAACAAGTTTGGGATGAGTTTTGGTGTTTGTATAAGATCTGGAAAGGTTTTGTTGAAGAACGAGGATGAACTGGGTTGAATATCAAAGGTTTCAATCGAAAAATGAATGATTTTCTAGGAATAAGAGGTTTATGAGTAGAGAGAAGGCAGAGAATTTAGAGAGAGAAAGAGAGATAAAATTTGGGCAGAGTTTCGGTGAGAGAAAAATGAAATGAGAAATGAGAGAATTTTGTTTTTTTGGGTTTATATAGACGGTCGGGTCGGGTTAAAAGATCCGCGCATTGTTATACGGGTCGCGCTTAACTATTCGGATCTCGCTCCGCTAGCACGCTTATTCTACATTTGTTTCAATTTGGTCCTGTTCACTTTGAAATTGAGCTTAAAATTTTGTTTTGTTATCGATTTGGTCTTTATTTGATTTAAAATTAGGTTTGGGGTTTAGGGTTTAGGCTTACTGTTTAGGGTTTATGGGATTATTTTATGGATTAAGGGTTTAAGGGCTAAGGTTTATGTGTATATTTTAGGGGTTAAAGTTTAAGGTTTATGGGTTAAGGTTTAAGGTTTATGGGTATATTTTAGGGTTTAGGGTTTATGGGTTAAGGTTTGAGGTTTATGGGTATAATTTAGGGGTATACATAATACATACATACATAAATAACATACATATATATATATAGTTTAGGGGTTTAGGGTTTAGGGTATAATTTAGGGGTATACATAATACATATATTAATACATAAATACATACATATATACGTAATATACATACATACATACATAATTTAGGGGTTAAGAACTTAAGGTTTGAGGTTTATGGGTATAGTTTAGGGGTATACATAATACATATATACATAAATAACATACATACATACATAGATGTAGTTTAAGGGTTTAGGGTTTAGGTTTAGGGGTATAATTTAAGGGTATACATAATACATACATACATACATACATACGTAATATACATACATGCATACATAGTTTAGGGGTTAACAACTTAAGGTTTGAGGTTTATGGGTATAGTTTAGGGGCATACATACATACTATATACATACATAGCATACATACATTATACATAACATACATAGTTTAGGGGTTAAGGTTTGAGTTTTATGGTTATAGTTTAGGGGTATACAACTATACATACATACATACATACATATATTTAATTAATTATTACAATACATATATATATATATTATATACATATACATACTAAAACTTATCTATATTTATTTCTATATACATATTACATATACCTATATATATGTATACGTATATATATACATATACATATATATTACATATACATACTAAAAGTCTAAAACTTACATACATACATATATATATGTATATGTATATGTATATATATATATATACACATATACATATATACATATATACATAAATACATACATATATTTAATTAATTATAACAATACATATATATATTATATATACATACATACATACATACATACATACATACATATGTATGTATATATATATATATACATATTATATATACACATTCACATACACACATACATTTAATTAATTATAACAATACATATATATATTATATATACATATACATACTAAAACTTACCTATATTTTTTTCTATATACATATACATATGCATATACATATACATATATACATACATACATACATACTAAAAGTCTAAAACTTACATACATATGCATATATATATGTATATGTATATATATACGTAACATATGCATATACATACATACATACTTACATATATTTAATTAATTATAACAATACATATATATATTATATACATACACATACTAAAACTGCCGATATTTATTTCTATATATACATATATATTGTATATATATACATATACATACATATATATACTAAAGGTCTAAAAGTTACATACATACATATATATAATATATATGTATATGTATTATGTATATATATTCATATACATATAGTCATATATATATATACACATATACGTGTATATATATATACACACACATACACATACATATATACATTTAATTAATTATAACAATACATATTATATATATATATAAGCCGCCCAATTTTTTTAAATTTGCCGCCCATTTTTTTATTACTGATTAATTACCCTTTAAGTCCTCACTCGTTTAAATTTCTTCAATTTAGTCACAATTATATATATATTTAAATTGTAACATTCACTTTTAAATTTTAGTTTTATTCAATTTAGTCACAATTATATATATTTTGAATTGTAACATATTCCGGCATCCCAAGAGATATTTTGGTTCATATTAATCCCTAAAAATTTATTTTTTTCCAAAATTTACACACAAATACCAGACCGAAGTCTATTTGTACACGTAAGACCTGACTTGAATTACAACCGAAACCGATATTATCCGACCTGAATTTTATCCGTCAACGACGTGACCCGACCTGAACGTGGCCCGACTTGAAGTCCACTCGAACCTGAATTAACCCGTTAATTAACTGGTTTGGACCCGAACCATTTTGGCCCGAACTAAAACTTACCCGACCTAAAATTAACTCGACCCGAACTCAATCTGATTTGAAATCAACCTGACAATGACCCGAACCCGACCTGATCCGAGTCAGACTATTAAATTGACCTGATATAACCCGTATCCGATTTGACATGACCTGACATGACCCGACCTGAAACCTGAACGATTATCTAATTTCACATCCCTAAAGTGACATACCATGCACAAAGGTGCATCCACCCATAATCCAACCTATCTAAACAATGACGTTTCTTTTTTTTTTCACACCCAAGTCGTCGAGAACCCTCCCTGCCCAGGGAATACCTAGCACCGCCTCAAATTTTTCAGCGTCAAATGAGTCGCAAGTCTTCAGAACCTTCGTAATCTTGTAGCTAGCAACTCGACCATAATCATCATAGAGAACAGCTCTGGTGTCGGAATGAGAAAGACTGTATTTTGAAGACCCATTCGTTGACACCGTGTAAATACTGGAATGAAAGGAATTGAATTACTATTTTTTCTCTCAACAATAATTTATTAAAAGGATAAAAAATTTCAAATAACAGTACATCAAAAGAAACAAAGATCAACAAACTAGAGAATCGAACCCTAACAAAGCATATGAAAAAAGTACGTCTCAACCAACCAACCCAAAGCAAAAGCAACCAGCTGCAGCACATCCTAACCCCTTAAGAACGTACCACTCATATATAAAAATTAACCCCCAACCGTAAACATTGAAAAGATGTAAAATAGATTAACTAACTGTCTCAGTCGATTCATCCCAAACCAAATACAAAATCGACAAAAGATGTAAGTCTAATAAACCCCAACGATAAAAACCAAGTTGAAATCAGGGAATACTGTTTTAACAGAGAGCAGCATCTCTACGGGAAAATCAACCATATGATTTGATTAGAAAAAAAAGGCCATCAGCACACATATGCGTTATGTTCGATCAAATTTGGAACTACTTTTTCATTGGTTGTCCATCTTTGCTACTTTGTATTTTGTTGCATTTCCCCTTTTTGTAATCTCTTTGCAACATTTTTAGAATAATCATGCTATTATTTTTGGGTGTTATCACCATTGCAAACTTTAACATTCAAAAAGGTCGATAGCTTTTTAATTTCTTTTTACATTAAATTTTATCAGGTGGCACCATATACCACATGACTGAAGTTGGCATTCAAGCTACTATCAATATTATATGAGATGAACCAAGTCAAAACAATAGCAAGATGACCGGCTAGGTGTTAGTTTTGTTAAGGTCAGTTTGGAACAATTTGTAGGTTTATGCTTTTATTAGGGTTGTTTTGCTTATTAGTGTTTATGAGTATTTAGTTTTTAAGAAAAGATAGGATTTTGAGTTTTTTAAAATATTTTTAATAAATATATTTTAAATTTTGAGTAAATATAACTTTTACATCTAACTTTGGAGAAATTATAAGATGAACCCGACTCACTACGTCATTCATGATCTCAACTAATAAAGTCTATCCATTTTATTCTAATTTCTAAATAACCAGCCACTTTTTATTTATATATAAGAAAGAATATAGAAAGGGCATACTTTTTCATAGAGAAAATGAAACATAAAATATTGTTTGATGGAGGGATGATATGCACAGAAAGAAAAAATAATATGGGTGGATTTGCGGACAAAAAGAGGAGAGCCGAGTGTAGTTATGAGCTTGCAAATAGAAGATTGTTTTAATATAGAGCATCATCTCTACGGGAGAATCAACCGTATGATTCGATTAGCAAAAAAAAAAAAAGACCAACACAACTGCAATCTACGGATAAACTTTAGGGTGTAGCTTGAATAATAATGTCTTGTATGCTATGTTAGCTCAAACTTGGAACTACCTTTTCATTGGTTTTCCTTCTCTATCACTTTGTCTTTTGCAGCATTTTTCCTTTTTGGTAATCTCTTTGTAATGTTTTTAGAATAATCATGCTATTATTTGCGGGTGTTATAACCATTGCAAACTTCAAAATTTAGGAAGGTCGATAGCTTTTTAATTTCTTTTTACGTTAAATTTAATCAAGCGGCACCATATACCACATGATTGAAGTTGTCATTCAAGCCACTATCAATATTATATGGGATGAACCAAGTCATAACAATAGCAAGATTATCGGCTAGGTGTTGGTTTTGTTAAGGTCGGTTTGGAACAATTTATAGGTTTATGCTTTTATTAGGTTTATTTTGCTTATTGGTGTTTAGGAGTATTTAGTTTTTAGAAAAATATAGAATTTTGTGTGTGTTTTTTAAAAAAAATTTACTAAATTATATTTTAAATTTTGAGTAAATATGACTTTTATGTCTAACTTTGAAAAAATTAAGTGATAGATTCGACTCACCACATCTTAATTAATAATATTTTAACTTTTAAATAACTATCTATTTTTTATTTATATATAAGAAAGAATGTAAAAAGGGCATAATTCTTTAGAGAGAAAATGAAGACAAAAGGATATTGTTTGATGGAGGGATGATTTGCACACAGAGAAAAAATAAGGTGAGGTTGACAGTAAGAGGATGACGGTGATAGTGGTATAGGTAGTACACGCTACTACGGACGGCCAGAGCAGAGTGGTCGAAGCTTGATCAGAAATGAAAGGAATGGATTTGAGAGACCTTGAAAGCTTCTGAAATCTCTCTTTCTCGATATCAGACAACATTGAAAAAAAAAACTAGGTGGGAAACTAAGCTTTTATCTATTTTTAATACAAATAATTAGAAACAAATTATTAATAAATTAATACATCTTATATCTTGAATTTGCCATGTCTTTATTGGTTAATACTTTCAGGCTTACTATTCTAAAGGTGAAGGGTTCAAATTGCTTTTTAGCGCTCTTATTCTTTTTATTTTAATTTGCTTCTCCTTCCTTAACTTCTTCTCTATTTTTAATATCATTGTATTAGGGTGTTACAACTTACAAGTTAGGTCCACTGTAATTGAATTCATCGGAATCTTATACTAAGGTATAATATAAAATTAGGTTTGTACAACTCACCTAATTTTATAGATTTTGATCCCTAATTATATTTTTTTACTTTTTATGTTTGTCAACATTTTAATTTTATTTTATCTTAAAAATATATTGACGTTAGATAATAACACGGTTTTGGGATAAATTGAGACATAAATAACAATTTAAATATCAAAATAAAATATATGATTGAAAAGTCAAATAATAAATTAGGGTAATACTAGAGTGAGACGCCTTCAGAGTGCAACTAAAATAAAGCGGATTTATACAAATTCTTACTAAATTGACAAGAATTTGTGTAACTAATAAATTTTTATAATTTACACAAATTCTTACCTAAATGGTAAGAATT
This sequence comes from Hibiscus mutabilis, assembly GCA_019671005.1. NCBI lineage: Eukaryota > Viridiplantae > Streptophyta > Magnoliopsida > Malvales > Malvaceae > Hibiscus > Hibiscus mutabilis. Next base: position 401,528 of record CM033746.1, on the reverse strand, counting down.
TGGTTTGTGTACCTAAGGCAAAATCTACACAAATTCTTATCAAGTTGATAAAAGTTTATGTATTTACACAAATTTTTACCCAATTAATAAAAATTTTGATTCGACCTAAATTAGCACCAAGTCCTACAAATTCTTAAAAAATAATACGAATTTATGTAAGGCCGTATTTTAGCCCCACACTAAAGTATCTCACCTAAAAAATTTCCAATAAATTAAGTCAATATAAAAAAGAAGAAAATAGGCGTCTAATTTATTCCATTTTATTAAAAAAAAGCATGCAAGATGGCGGCTATATTTAAATTAAATGCCTACTTTTCTTTTTTATATTGACTTAATTTATTATTTGACTTTTTAATTATATTTTTTATTTTTAATATTTAAATTGTTATTTATGTCTCAATTTGTCTAAAAATGTGTTTTATTGAAAGTATAGTAATTTTTGAGATAAAAATGAGATTAACATATTAATCTAGGTATTAAAATTGAAAAAATAGATTAAAAGTGGATACAGTTTTCTTAAATTTATCTAAAATTAGATCGCGAGTACAAAATATTTTTTTTTATAGTTGAGAGTGATTAATTATGTACTTATTCCGTTTTTTAAATTTATTTAACGTTGATTTTTTAAGTAAAAATTTTAAAATATAGACGATAATTATTTTAAATATTTTAATTAATTAAATTTATAAAAATTATTTGATTGGAAATTTTAAAAAACATTTTTTCACATTCTTAATGACGATGAATTTGAAGTAATAAAATTATTTGATAGTTGGAATCCCTGTAATTGTCAGTCCAGCTTGTAAGGTGTTTCGAGGGTCTCGAGTTTTTGTTGGTATCGGATGCTCTATCTTGGCTCAGATATGTAAGTTTTTTTTTTCCTCCATCTAAAATTTAACGAGGTTTGTATCCGTACAGTATCAATAATAATAAAATCTCATTTCAAAAAATAACAACGATGAATTTGAAGTAATAAAAAACGAAAGTTAAGAAAAAAATCAATAACCGACAAATTTAGGGGCAAGAGAGTAATTTTATTTATTCTATAAATACCATGAACTGACCCTCAAACTCAACATTACAGTACAGAGGTCTTTGCCTGCAGAAGTATAGGTTGCTTTGCTGAAGATCAGAACTCAACAAACTAGGCAAAAGCTGAGTCATTAAACAGTAAGGATGGAGAAATTAGGCGTCCCTTGGGCAGCTTTTCCCCAAACGTATGGGGTGATCGTTTCCTCGCTCTTCCCTTTCAGAACTCGGTATTTTTAAGCCTTCTATTTTCATATATATATATATATGTCAACTTATCCTGCATATATGTATATATCTTAGTATGCAATTGAATTTTTAAATGCGTATTGGATATGGAGTCGGATGTTTTTAACAAGTTCAAGGATGGGAATGGTGAGTTCAAAGTTAGTGATATGAAAGGGGTGATGAGCTTATATGAAGCTACCCAGTTCAGAACAAATGGCGAACTTGTTCTTGATGATGCTTTTGCTTTCACGACATCGGAATTGAAGTCCATGGCGAGCCGATTATCGAGTCCACACTATGTCGAATACATCGTAAATGCGCTCAACGGCTCCTACCACAAAGGCATACCGAGGCTTGAGGCAAGGCAATATGTGTGCTTTTACCAGCAGGAAGATGAAGCAAGGAATGACACACTGCTCAAGTTGGCTAAATATGATTTCAATCGGATCCAAATGATGCTCCGACAGGAACTCAGCAATCTTTGCAGGTACTAGTTTCAATTTTGTAAGGCTTTTAAATCCACTACGTACGTAGTTTCTCATCGGTTGCATGGGCCCTTCAGTTGGGGGAGAGAAGAAAACATTGAGAACTTCTTGGCGGTCGGGTTTTATTTCGAACCACGTTTCGCACGTGCTCGAAACATATATGCTAAACTGTTGTCAATCATAGGGCTCATCGATGATACCTACGATGCCTACGGTGCTTATGAGAAGCTCCAATGTTTCACTGATGCAATGCAGAGGTTCGATTTCCATCTTTCGTGCCAAGCAAAGCCTCTAAACATTAGATAGTATCTTGTGAATTATGACTAAATTATTAAGTTTTGGTGTGTTCAGATTCGATATCAGTGCCATGGACCAACTTCCAACGGACCAGTTGAAGCTTGTTTACCAAAGTGTGTTAAAAGTTCACGATGAAGCAGAGGAGAAGGTGAGAAAAGAAGGGAGATCCTATGGCGTTTCCTACACTAAAGCTGAGGTAATTTGACAGATCCAATATATATATATACACACCATGGCAATTGGCATGTATATTTATATACTACTCCATAAAATTAGACCAAGGAAGTAGCAGCAGCCTATCTTACGGAGGCGCGTTGGGTGCACGAACGCTATCTGCCAACAGTGGATGAGTATCTGGAGACCGCATTGAAGACAAGTGGAGCCGTTGTTTCAGTGGCTCAAGACTTGGTAGGAATGGAGGAAGCAGATGAAACTGCATTCCAATGGCTGATCAATACTGATAACAAAATCCATTAAGCCCTCAACATATTAGGTCGACCCTCCAATGATATTATGAGAACTGAGGTATATATATATATACACACACATACTGGTTTTGTTTGCAGACATGAAAGCAACGCATGTACACCATACTAACGATATTTTTCTTACCAAGCAAAGAATGAAGAGAAGAGGGGGATTGTCTGTGGAACAAGACAGGAAGCGATCGAAGCTTACCAACCAAACAATGATGCGAGCTCTTAATTTTGCACGTTTGGTGGACGTTCTTTACAAGCATGACAATGGATATTCAATGCCGGAATTGTCCTTGAAACATCACATCGCCGAATTGCTACTTCATCCCTTGCCCCTTTAAGAAGCTCCGTCGGTTTGTTTACTCCGTTATTGAAAGAATCATTTACTGTAATATTTCTCTTCCAAATTATGTTGGTCTGAAACTCTACATATATATGTTGTATGATTTACATTAATACAATAAAACAATCCATTTTCATCGTTACTTATTTGCATTCAAACATATAAAATTGTAGACCTCTAGTTGTCCACAGTCCAAGGCACATGTTCATCCACGTCTGCAATTGTATTCAAGGGAATATTATTTTTTCAAAAATAATTTTTTACAAATATTTATGCGAGTCAAATACAAATTTAAAATTTTTTACAGTTTTTAAAGGAAGCTCTGCATAGCCAATTTTAAAGGAGCCACCACCACCATCATTTGCGAAATTTTCAAGACTACCAAAACTCAAGCTAATTAAAAAAAATGTGAAAGCAAGAGATTATTTACTAAATGGACACGTTACCAAAAATTCTGCAAGGTTATATCTATGATAAGTTAGTGGAATTAACAATGGGGGCAATCACAATGCCTGCTTGTGCCGGAGACCAGCTGTTTATAAGAATCAGCATGATAATCCCATAATCAAAAGCTAAATACCTACTCCCTATCAGAATCAACTACCTTTATTTTCGGAATATTCACTGCAGAGTATCCTATGCATTATTTTTAACTCTTCAGGACTTGCCTTCTTCAAAAGTCCTCTTAGAACTACTTCTACTTCTTAAACTGAGTGTTGGCTGGGATCATCATGATCTTGCTTTCTCAAATCAACACCAAAAATTTTTGCATTCGATTCCCCTACCGAGCAACTGAATCTAAGTGAGTACTTTTTACCTTCATTGTTATCACAAGTAATCTTGTGATTCCAGTACTCTGAGCATTGATGATTTGGATCAAGAGCTTCAATAGCCTGGAGGAGAGCAATTTATTAAGAAATAAATAACCGAATTCAGATATCACAACTAAAATTGATTAAGAATAACAACAGTACTGTTGTTTTATTAGATAAATGCATGCTTGCATGTGTGTATGCTCTATGCATACTTCCCATACTATCCGTCTCCAGTAGAGTGTCGGATACAGCTATACATCCAACATGGGCATGTTGGATTTTACTAACTTTTCCGTATATTTTGAGGATTCTTGAAAGATCATATCTTCAGACTCGTGTTGGAATCCGTTGGACACAGGTATTCCAAGAGAAATGAAGAGTAGGGATTAATACAAGACATTTCTGTTTATGATCATCATCATATTTGCTAAGCCATATTCCATATTATTTATGATAAGAACCATACGGATCAAATTTGATTATCCAATGCATTTTAATCAGGATATTTGATAGCTAAGAAATGTTTCAAGTTTATAAAGGCAGTAATACCTGAACTATTGGTGGTGAGAGAAATCCAAACATTTGAAGCCCATTAATGCTATGCAGAGATTGCAAAGGAAGCAGCCCACTTTCCCCCAGGTTTCTCCTCCTCAGAATTTCTTGATTTAATTGCTGCACCACCATTTGCCAACATTTGTCGGACGACATGTCTGAGAAGGTTATGGTGGGACAGCCTTCTAAAGTAACCTGAAATAGAAAATAACAGATGTGAGGTTCAACATGAAGGCTAACTCACTAACACATATCCATTGGCCAATCATGGTTGCTTGTAAGCTTATGTGCCAATCATGGTGGGACACCTTGATCGATTGCTGCAGTTTTACAGGCAAATCTTCATGCCAAAATGAGTAGACAAACAAGAGGTAATCTCACCTTAAATAGAGGTCCAAGGAACCCAATCTCTGAGACTTCAGAAATGTAGCTAGAAATCTCCATTGGGTTGAGCACATTAAAGTACTTGACACGGCTTCTAAAACCTGTTAAGTGAAGCATGAATGTGAATTTGCAAACTACTTCTACCAGCAGGAAAGAATCTTTGAATTTAAATATGTGAGTATGTATCTGTAATTCAGGATAAGGATAAAACCTTATCTCTTTGCTGTATCTTAGACAGATTATGGGGCTTAATCTTAGGGATTTATATTTTATTTATTTGTTACCTAATTTAGGGATTTTTTACTTGTATATATATCCTATATTCTGGTGAATAAGATGAGTGAAACTTACAGTTTTACACCAGTTTCTACAAAATAGTAAGAAATTGGATCTAATTCCACTTTAACGTACCTTTTGGGAATATGGCCTGGTTACTGCACCATAGTTTTCCAAATATGACAGACCCAAAATTTAAAGGTTCAACACAGGGATTCAACAACGGATGACCTTGGCCAGCTGTAGATGCAATTACATCTGAGCTGTTGACAGTTTCTGCCTTCCTCGAGGTATTTGATTGTCCTGCACTGATATGTGGAAACTGAAGTTCAACGCCAAACAATTTCTTGCACTCAAATCCATCAGAATCCTGATGACTCGTTGAAATTGAATGCTGATACTTGTTGGAATGTTCTTGAGAAACTGCAGAGCTACAATCACTCTTGAGTCTCTTTAGAACAGGTTCACTTACTTCATCAAATCCACAAATTTTCTCTTGCAAAAATGTCTCCACATCAGTAACATTGTTGTTATTGGAGCTATCAGAATCACACAATGACTTCTCCGCAGGATAATCGGTTATGATATCAAGATTTAAGTCAATGCAGGTGTCCCGCTCCAAGTTCCTTCTGTTTTCTGTGACAACAACTCCAACATTTAAGACATTGTTATGACTATCCAAGGTGACATGGGTGGCTTTTAATTTAGGCTGGCACTCTGACAGCACTACTTCTGAAGAAAAATGACCATATGGGCAAGGACTATTAATATCCACCTTTTCTTCCACTCTTGAGGAACAAGAGAAACTTTCCCTTAGTTGAGCTGGCTCAGTTTTTAATACCTCACTATCCTGAACCAAGTTAGTACCATTAGCATCACAATCATTATCAGAAACCAAACCAAGATCTCTGGATGCCCATAATTTGACAGCATCTAATTCTCCCTCCAGGGCTTTGACTAGCATTTGCAGTTCGTCAACAGTATAGCGAAGGAGGACAAATCTGTCTTCATCTTGGCATGAGCAGAAATTCTTTACATGTTTCAGACAAGCAAATCGTTCGGGAGAGCATTTGCAGCTGCAGGCAGATAGATGCAAGTCATAGAAACAAGAGAAACATTCCCTCTCACTTTCCAAATCAAAGTCGTTTTCCATCTTTCGTACGGGTATATGAGGTGGAAGGCAATTTACTCTTTCCTCTTCCATCTGCTTTCTCATCTGTTAACAGTGATATACATATA